>JAMQGT020014095.1:0-97069 GCA_024447675.2 Pterophyllum scalare
TATCTATTTCCTATTATATAGGAAATTCAAACACAGCTAAAATGATCCTTTCCTCCATGTTTAAAGTGGTTTCAAACGTCAGTGTGTAGCATACTCTCCACTCATTGGTCACATTGCCTACCCACGTGTGGATGTCTACCTATACAAACTTGAAATTTCACATGCATAAATTTCACCAATTGCTTGGCTGGAGGAGGGCAAGTGATTGTCGCCTCATCGCACAAGTTCCATAGGAATTGAATGAGTGGGGGCGACGTCGCTCCTCATTACACACTTATCAGGTGGAAGAAAATGTAGTTCCCATCAACCCCATCTGATTTAGGCAAAATCTCAATAATTTAGTTACTTTCTAACATGTTCTTGTTAAGATACCTTATCTGAAATGACTGAAGTATTGAAAGTATTGATACTTGGATTTGAGAATCAATTTCAAAGCATAAAGGTCAGGTATCGGAAGTATCAATATTTCAGTATCAATCCCCACATCATTTAGAAGCATGTTTAGTCATGGCGGCTACTGGTGAAACAACACGGCATGCTAAACGATCCAAGGTTTGGGACAATTTCACCCTCGATAAAGGAAAAAATGGACCGTTAAATTTATATCAGCAACAAACCTGATTAAAAATTTTGAATGAAGTATCCATCTTCCGTGTGTTTACTAGCACATTTTAAATAACCTTATGCTAAATGTAAAAGCTGATAGCTAAATAAGTGCCATTTTATAATTATGCGATTCATAATCCAATTAATCGACTAATTGTTTCAATAGTCGATGACTAATCATCTATGAAAATAGTCATTAGTTGCAGCCCTACTTCAAAACATGGCTAACATCACGCTGATGTCTAGTAACCTCCTACAAACAGTCTAAGTGAATAATATACTGGCCTTGTGGCCATGCCAACACTGTCTTGTGACACCAGCCGATTGTTGCAACCAAAAGTTTGGACATGGATTTCAGTGTGTGAGAGTGTTTCAGTAGTGTGTGTGAGTGCATTTCAGTATTGTGTGTGAGAGCATTTCGTGTAAACAGGAAGTCGTTTTGGCTAAACAGGAAGGCATTTCGGCTAAACAGGAAGGCGTTTCAGTAGTGTGTGTGAGCGTTTCAGTAGTGTGTGTGAGCGCGTTTCAGTAGTGTGTGTGAGAGCGTTTCAGTAGTGTGTGTGAGCGTGTTTCAGTAGTGTGTGTGAGCGCGTTTCAGTAGTGTGTGTGAGAGTGTTTCAGTAGTGTGTGTGAGTGTTTCACTAGTGTGTGTGAGTGTTTCACTAGTGTGTGTGAGCACGTTTCACTAGTGTGTGTGAGCGCGTTTCAGTAATAATGTCCCTAACGGCCCCTCAAACTATGGGGACTGACTCTCGTTTAGAGCCAGCTTCAAGTGGCCTAGAGGAAATACAATTTTTGCCATTTCTGTGTTGGCTTCATTTTCAACTCGAGAGGGTGCCTTTTGGTTGAACATTGTAGGCTTCTTTTTGCAACTGAAGAAACTTAAAAAGAGGGCAGCTTAAGATAATTCTATAATAGCTTCACTTTTAGACCTGGAGGTTTAAACCATCTTTATATATGTGGTTACTAGTGAATACTTATGCTACAAATTTACACACACAGAGTGCCCATACACACACAATAACAGATTCCATCCAGCCTATTCATAAAACATATATGCACAAAGACACACAAGCTGTAAGAGGCGGATTGATATTCAAAAATCTGATCACCTTCTGTACTCAACTTTCCCTCCTCACCAGTTCATTCTCTCTCCCTCTCAGGATCTGCTCTACAACCTCGGAGGTCACAATCAACCCCCCGCATATTCTTTCTTTCTCCTCATCCTCACTCTCTCCCTCTCACACAAACACACACCTCCCACACCGTACCTTGGTGCTCCAGAGTTTGACGGTCCAGTCGAAGGAGGATGTGATAAAAAGGTGGGAAAAGTCAACGGTGCCCACTGCGCCGTGACAGCTGATGCCTGTGACGGGCCCCTGGTGGCCCTCAAACATCTCACAGATACCAGCCTTACTGGAGAGGAAATACACAGAAGATAGCATCTTGAACTCAGACTTTTAGCACAAAATTCTCCCTCTTTTTACCAAACAAGGGACAATTTAATATTTAAACAGAAATTATGGCTCCTTTTTTAGTTTTTTAAATGCAATCTGATAAAAACAAGCTTTATCTAATTTAGGGATAATCTTCTTCTAAAAACTTCTCACACAATGATATAACATTAGGCGACGCCATGATCAACAAAACCTTTTGTGAACTTTCATTGTGTTCGAGTGTATATGTTTTATTCACCAACCTGCCATGTCTGGATGCAGTGTACACAGTGCCCTCCTCGCTCCCAACCACATAGTTGTTAACGTCTCCCGTGGGGAATGCCATGCAAGTCACCGCTACAGGTCTGGATTTATTGTAAACCAGTTCCATGGTCTCCTAAACACACACACAAACACACACGATCACAGGTACAGTTTCGTACACACCTTATTAGACTGGATATAGCATGAAACTGCCTTTTAAAAAACTAGCATTAGTGAGTCATTAAAAAATGTCTTCATTTTTTTAAACTGCAGCTGGCAGGTTGTGTGGACTGTTTGACTGATGAGTGGTAAGGGATTTGTGTACCTGAGGCTGGGAGAGCATGTCCAGACTCCAGGAGCACATCCTGCCATCTGTGGATACAGTGATGAGGTTGTTGGCATTCTGGGTGCCGACCACATTCACACAGTACACTGGGTGCTAGACAAACACACACACGATCACACATAGACACACACAAATGGATTAGATGGGTGAAGATATACCCTTGCACAATTCAAAAAAAGGCAGAACAAAAATGTCTGACGTATAATTAACTTAAGTATAATTGCAACAATATCCTTTAGGATAATACTAATTTTGCTGTAAATTGTGAACACATTATAATTCTTAATTATCACTCTCTTTGAATTGAAGCATAACAATTTCCTCTTGTACAATAAATAGCTGAATCATTCACAATTGTAGCAGGCTGTCAGTAGCACCAGTATGTCATTAATTTTGATATTCTACTATTAATGAATAAACAATATGATCACAGTTTTTTTCCCCCTTAAACACATGACGTCATTAGATGCTTTTTGGGCCAAGAGATGCAGACAACTCACATGCCAGTGTGCATTCGTCCTTTCAAATCACCCTACATTTCAGACGTGTGCTGCTATTCAAATCCACAAGTGTGTGAAGCCATTATATCATTACTGGGCAGTAATTGATTTGTGCACTGGGCCACACAAAGAATCCATTCAGCAATCAGCACCATGCTAGCATGCTGTACTCACTATCGGGAGAATGGTGGCCTCGTTATTAGAGTCCACAGCCCCTTTAACGCTACAGTATGGATGGCATGTAACAATGTCTGTGTCTACTGTAGCTGTGATTATAAACAAGTCGAGTTCTTAAGATGTTTTTAGTTTATATTCAACAGTAGTTTGCTGAAGGCCAGTGAGTTCACTGAAGCTGAACTGAGCTGCCCTTTCAGTTATGCCTTGAGTATGACTGCTGCTATCAAGTTTATGTCTATTGCAGAGAGATCCTACAACACAGATTATCATGTAAAAATCATTCAGTCTGTTTGGTATACTGAAAATCATTGTATCATATTTATCTGACTGAATTTTTGGATAAAAAATGTGTTTATCTGCTTTTTTTTTCTTGTTGGCTAAAGTTTATTTCAGGTCTTTTAATCAAACTAACAATTTAGTGTTCAGTCATGTGACCCACACGGAGCTCTGAAGGACAAAACACTGTTCCAACTACACTTTACTGAACCAATTTTTCAGTCAAAGAATATTTAAATCACCTCTCAAAAGGAGACAAACTGTGCACTTGTGATCCATATACAGCAATATTTTAATTACTAGAAAACAATTATATCCCTGCCAGAGATCCACTTTAGCAATTTCTGTCCTCTTCCTTACAGTGCAGCCAGGCTGTACAAAAGCACCCTTTTAAAAGACAGCTATATGTAATTTGGATCTTGGGTGAATATTTATTTCATTTGGTAGGTGAAGAACAAGAAAATGATCATTTCCAAAGCAACCTTCAACTTCTGCACGACCACTTTCAATTGCAAGGTGATTGTGCAAGTCAATTGGTGGAAGACAACCTGTCTCCAAACACTGAGCACAATTTGTTTTCAACACATCTTTTCACAAAAGCGAATTCAACTCAACTGGTAACGTGTCTGTTAGACACCATTCCTACAAGGCTGCTCAAAGAAGTTCTACCATTAATTAATGCTTCACTCTTGAATATGATCAATCTATCTTTATTTATTGGCTATGTACCACAGGCCTTTAAGGTGGCAGTAGTTAAACCTTTACTTAAGAAGCCATAATTTAACCCAGCTGTCTCAGCTAATTATAGGCCAATCTCCAACCTTCCTTTTATCTCAACAATCCTTGAAAGAGTAGTTGTAAAACAGCTAGCTGATCATCTGCAGATGAATAGTTTATATAAAGACTTTCAGTCAGGTTTCAGAATTCATCACAGTACAGAAACAGCATTAATTAAGGTTACAAATGAGCTTCATGTGGCCTCTGACAGTGGACTCATATCTCCGCTTGTCCGGTTAGACCTCAGTGCAGCGTTCAATACTGTTGACCATAATATTTTATTACAGAGATTAGAGCATGCCATAGGTATTAAAGGTACTCTGTTGCAGTGCTTTGAATTATATTTATCTAACAGACCTCAATTTGTTCATGTCAGTGGGGAGTCTACTTCAAGCATAAGGTTAATCATGGAGTTCCACTGGTTCTGTGCTAGGACCAATTCTATGTTCACTATGCATGCTTCCCCTAGGCAGTATTATGAGAAAACATTGTATACATTTTCATTGCTATGCAGATGATGCCCAGCTTTATCTATCCATGAAGCCAAATGACATACACCAATTAGTTAAACAGGAATGTCTTAAGGTTTGAATAACCTCTAATTTCCGGCTTCTAAATTCAGATAAAACTGAAGTTTTGTACTTGGTCCCTACAAATCTTAGAAACATGATGTTTAACCAGACACTTACTCTGGAAGGCATTACACTGGCCCCCAGTAACACTGAGAGGAACTTGGAGTCATTTTTGTCAATATAAAGTGCCTTGAGGCATCAGGTTGTTGTGATATGTATAAATAAAATTGAATTGGTTGCCGTCTGGTTCTATTCTGGTTCTATTCCTATATAAAAACAAGGCTGCTGAGCACCTATGTGGTTTTGCAGTTCAATTGCCCTCCTGCAGTAACTACGTCACTATCTGTGGAGAAATTTCTGAATTTCTATTTCAAATCTATGAGCCTATGGCTGGACTCTGAATATAAGCAGTTAATGTGAATTTCTATGTATGCAGATAGCAACAGATTTGCGATTCTCACTGATTTATCATAGATTACATGTAAATGGAAACTTGACACCATTTAATCACAAACTGATACCAGTCTGACTCCATCTTATTGCCATTTTATCACAATCTTGACAGACCAAAGTCACTTTGAAGACAGAAACTGACTGCGAGTGATTGCAGACTTGGTCCCCATCTTTGAAGCAACCATTTCAAAGGCAACAAAATCATAAGTCCATTGCACACAGCTGCAATAATTTTGGTTGTGGCACAGCCTCCAACCACTGTTTTCCATAGTGTGACTGATGGATTTGTGCAATATGACTACTCTATGCCTTGCCAGGAGAGTGGCTAGTTAGTGCAAACAATTTTAGCAGTTATCCCACATTTTGGCTGCACAAACCTGCTAAAAAAAATTGTCAGGCACTGAAAAAAGCCCTGTTCTGGTTTCAATAATGATGAATCTTCACAGGAAAATTATTATTACTTTCATTACTGTGTAATGTGCTGTAGAAAGTATGACTGTTGGTATCAGAGTTCTAAATAAAAAGCAGAAATAAACCTTTACTTTTTTGCTTTATATATAATACTGATGTGTAAACCATCCTTACAGTGTGCGCAGCAGCAGACAGTGGGGTCCTCTGGACAGGGGTCCGGCGATGACTACGATTGTCCCACAGGACTATCTGTCCTGAGTACGTGCCCCCTACCACCAGGTTGGGATGAAACCTGGCAAAACCCACAGACACTACCGGTGACTAAGGAGAGAAAAAGAGAGAGGAGAATTACTGCAGATTACTCTGGTATGAGATTATTTTATGGGAACGGTTGTATCAGACATTATCATGAACTGAATGCAGATGGTGAGAAAAGCCCGAAAGCAAAGAAAGATATGAACTGAAAATGGTTACGCTTGATCGGATGCAAGTGAGACTGAGCGATCAAGGCATCGTGATGGGTGGCGTACGTAGGGACACAGACAGAGACGGAGATGACGAGTTTGGCCACTGTGAAGGTCTGCTGAGGAGACGAGAGAGGGGTGACGCTGGGCTGGAGACCAGACAAAGAGGAGAATTGTAGTCCTCTTTCCTCCAGCCGTTTCACATTACAGCATCAAAACCCCAGCAGCCACTGGAGCGCTCACCGTAGCCTCCATCATGACAAGCGCACCCTTGAACTACCTCCCCCCACCTCATCGCCGTGTTTATTGAGTTTTGGTTCCTCTTCAGTGCTCGTCCCATAAGGGCTTCTGCGTGCAACTGCTAGCTCCCCCTGACCCAGAGCCACTGAAGCATCTGTGCTTCTGAGCTATGAGAAAATTATTTCAGCATCCTGCAGCATAGCGCTACAGGAGGTTAAGTGGTGTTATGCATTGATAAATTCATCAGAACCAATGAAAAAGCATAGTCCTGTTGAGAGGAGAAATAAATTACAGGAATGACAGGGCCAACAGAGCAAAGCTCACAAACACAAATCACAACTGAAAACAGTAAAGCTAGAACAACATGGAGGGTGTGTTTCGCAAATGGATCGTTGCCTCATAGAATCGTAGATTTGTAGGAAGGAGCACTGGTGACAGTTTTAATGTTCTTGAAAACTGTACATCAGATGTTTTAGCTGTTGAAACAGCAGTTCATAGACTGCTTGGAGACAAAACTTTATCCTTAATCCTCCAAAATTCATCACTGCATTAACAAGGTGATACCTAAGATATGTATCTTAGGTATCACCTTGTTAATGCTGATGATACAACTACTTGTTACAAGTGTTTTAATAAACAGAGACTGCAATAAATGTGACTATAGGAAGTCTTATGAAGGCAATTACAAATTAAACTATAATTAATGATTATTATATTAAGAATGGCTACGAAGAATCCAGAGAAATAAACCACAAAGGAGCTAAAGTTTTAGACCAATGCTTTCCTGTGGAACAACAGAGATTGCAATAATGCTTTAAACCGGTGAAACTATGTTAAGTTTAGCTAAACATCAGCCACTGTGGCCACAAATAGTAATTATGGGATAAAGGTAAATGGTAAACCATAGAAAGGACTCTGTAATGTCAGTTAGGCTGAGCTCAGGCTGCAGGAATTTTGGGTCCATTTATGCCTGACTTGTACTGACTATCGTGAACATCTGGCAGGCTGCAGCAGCAAAAACATGGTTGTAAGTGTTCTGAAATAAGCAGGAAGGTAAGCACACTGACTAATTGTTGCTAGATCTTTTAATTGCTGGCTAGAGTCTAGATAAAGATGCATGAACCGTGAAGGTTATACCTGATTTATATCAGGCTTACCTTAGAATCCCATTAGGATTCTTTTTTGGTTCTAACCCTAACCTTGTTTATTTTTTTTTTCATAAATCTAAATTTGTTTTAATAGAAAATACTAATAGAGGCCTGGGATGTACTGCACATACCACAAAAAGTAAAAATACAAATCAATTTGATCGGATCTCTGAACAGTGCAAAGGTAGTATTGCAATAACATTTAGCAAATATGTGTTATACAATTTTGTTTATAGCCTAGAAAGATCCCACTACATCTGCAATAGTAAAATGTGCTTATTTTTTCAGTTCTTTTTTTATTTCTCACTCTCTCTCACCATCCCTTCCACCACACCATGTGCAAAGCAGCCAACTCCAACCCCAGTTCATTTTGAAAGGAGACTGGAAAACAAACCAAAGGGAAAGAAAACACTTCACACTCTTTATTTCTCTTTTCTCTTTACTTCTGAGGAGTCACGGCTTCCAGCAGCATGGCTTGGGAGTCACTTCAGATGTCTAGACTCAAAATAAACTAAAATTTGGTGGTAAAAATAAAGGTGCTTGTCAGCTGGCAAAAAGACCTGATCTGAAAAGTTTATTTACACAGTCTGACAAAAAAGGGGGTTGAGGTTAGAGGCTTATTAGCATGAATTACTAAGCAAGACTCAATGGCTTGACCAGGAACATCTAAAGCTGTCTGATTAATGGAAATTTAGTTATTCAAATAAGGTGTACTATTTAACATATTTTTATGGGTTTAATAGATTATGTAAAGACACCAACCACTGGATTAAACAACATACCAATCATGTGTTTGTGTGTTAACAAATCATAAAAAAAAACAAAAAAAACTGGAATAATGTTTTGTGCTGAAAAAGCAGCTATTCTCAAACACGTCGAGGATGTTTTCTTGGCTGTGATCACTCTAATGACCCAGAGTTCCTTGGTGACCTTTAACCTCTGTGGTCGTCTCACAGGCTGCTGTTTGAGGTCTGTTCCCCCTCCATCAGACTCCATCAGTGGGCTAATAAACCATAGTCCTGCAGCCTTTGTCATCTCGACACACAAACCCACACACATCCGCTTAACATGCACATGGTTCCACCCCCACAACCATCTGTCTCAAAACTCTAAACAATCTAAGAACTCTTGGTTCTTATTTCTTCTTCTATGATGAAAGACTTGACTGTGTGAGCATGAGGAATGGGAACAGCTAACCTGGTCATGAATGTGCCATTCGTCATCTGAGGTTTCAGTATCTTCACCAGATTAGATTCAAATATTAATTTCTCATTAAATTCCCATCTTTCTAGTGAAGACCGGAACTACTTTTACTATTACCAACATCAAAAATTAAATAAAATTAACACGTAATTCCAAAAGAATATTCCGACACAAACATAAAACATTCATAAGCTCTGCTGTCTCCTGTTTCCTCCCGAAGTTACCACCCTAAATAAACATCTCTACCCCACATGAGTAATGACAAAGAGAAGCTAAATCAAATCAAGCAACTCCTCTATTTGCGCCATATGTTACTTTAAATCGTAAGCCCTATCAGTGTTCCCATCTTAAAAGGAAAATTCCCGTCTAAACTCTGAATCCCCTCTTTGAGAAACCACAGGTTATGCCATCATTCCCCTCATGTGCTGTCAGGCTTAGTGAAAGAGCTACTGAAAATTAGCCCCGTTTTGTCCCAGTAATGCAGTATGAGGCGGCTGCCAGCAGCAACTTGGGCTTAAGATTAAAGTCATTCTCCCAAAATTCTGCTAATCAAATGTCACATCAGCACATATGTTTTAAACTTGTACCCGTTTTAAATGTACTGTATGTAATTAGACGCTGAAATAAGATCAATTTGCTGCGTGCTACAGTATAAGCAAGTTTATGATTCAAGCTAAATGTGAACTGGATGAAGGAATCTCAATTTCAAAGTCAGAGGAAATTAATGTCTGACTTTATAGTTGAATTATGGGAAGCATGGTTATGTTTTGGCTGTATTTCTGTAATCTTTCTGTAATTCTGTCTACTTTTTATCTATTTTTGAGTCTTTGCCATCGAGATTCCAACACGGGTTTTGCATCTGTTAAAAGAAAATATTTCACAGTGTCTAAACAGGACTGTATAAAATACTGCATGTATGAATCAAGTACTGCATCAAAGGTCTGAAGGTTTGTGAAGTTAGAGCTCTTTCTGGGAGAGTGTAACTGGTGTAATGCTTTGTAGCCGTAATTTATAGATGTCACCTAAAGGCGTCATCTGCGCACAATCACAAAGTTATTGTTTAGAAAAGAGGACAACTATGAGGACACAAGTCACTGAATGTGCGTGTGTGATTATGCCTGTTCACAATGCGGCTGTGCAGAACAGGCGCTTTCTCGAGAACCAATCATCCAAACAATATGAGCGAGTGAAGGAAGTCGTTTGTAACAGGAAACCAAAACCAAAAAACAAAGAAATAAAAAACAAAAAATGTGTGTCTAGCTATTTTTGTGAGAAGCAGTTTGAGTTTTAAACCATTAGAGTGATACGAATCACCGTTCCACTGCGTCCCAAAGGTGCTCTATTGGACTGAGATCTGGTGACTGTGGAGGCCATTTGAATACAGTGAACTCGTTGTGACATTTAAGAAACCAGTTTAAGATGATTTGAGCTTTGTGACATGGTGTGTTATCCTGCTCAGAAGATGTGGTTACTGTGGTTACAAAGGGATGGACAATATTCAGGTAGGCTGTATTGTCTAAATTATGCTCAGTTTGTACTAAAGAGTCAAAAGTGTGCCAAGAAAATATCCTCCACACCATTACACCACCAGCAGCAGCAGTCTGAAATGTTGATACAAAACAGAATTGAACTGTACAAGTTGTAGCCTCAGTTTCTTGTTCTTAGCTGACAGGAGTGATACCGTGTGTAGTCTTCTGCTGCTGTAGCCCATCTGATTCAAGGTTTGTCGTGTTGTGCATTCAGAAATGCTCTTCTGCATACCTTGATTGTAACAAGTGGTTATGTGAGTTACTGTTGTCTTTCTATCATCTCAAAGCAGTCTGGCAATTCTCCTCTGACTTCTGACATCAATAAAGCATTGCCCCTCACTGAGTTATTTTCTCTTTTTCAGATCGCTCACTATAAGCCCTAGAGATGGTGGTGTGAGCAGTTTCTGAACTGGTCAGACCAGCCCATCTGACACCAACAAACACATCCTGGTGTTTGCAAGCAACAAACACATGCATACACATATAGTACACTATTCATCTACCTATTCTGATGTTCAGCAGGTGGGCTAGACCCAATATAAATACAGTAAATCTCTTGTTAATATGCGTAACGTCCAGTTAGACTGCATCCTGATATCAGGGCTGTTTCTCATGTTCATATTCAGATGCTGACGTTTCATTTCCAAATGCAGAGTAGCTCTGTGGACGGGTCTCATATCATATGCAAAGCAGGTCAGACACCTTCGAAGTCATCTCATGCCAGTTCAGCTGGACAGGATTTAGGGAGTGACAACTCCAGGAATAAAAGCCAGCAACAAGAGTCACTTTGGTACAGTATATTATGCCTGAGATAAATTGTAAAAGTTTTACAGAGAGATACTCTGGCAGTCAGAACAGCAGGTTTCATTTCTTTCTTCAGCCAAGTTCTGCACACATGTATCATCTACCATATCACACAGAGGCTCCCAAGGCTAAGTGTTTCTGGCAGCCTTTATTATATCAATAGGAAGTGTTCTGTGTAGGATAATACACACATGGTACACCGTGATGAAAGATGGCACCCAGCAAGGGATTAGTGATGTTTAAAGGTATGACAGAAAGAGAAAGAAAGCTACAGAGGGGCAAACAGTCCTTCCTTTGTTACCTTGCCCTCTCTTTTGTTCTTTCCTCAGGCAACAAACTGTTGCTCAAGTCGACTTGGGAAGGCAGGAATGAAGTGAGAGCACTATGTTGAGGAGAAACGGGGAGGGGGCCTGATATGGCACGCTAGGCAATATATTCTCCCAAGCAGATCCACTCTTCAGCCCCATCCCACCCCCCCGAAACCCCACCATCTGCCTCACCGCACTCATCTGTTTTCCACTCTGCCTTATCAGGACCAGATGGATCCGACTGTCTTTGGTTGCATCCCAGCTTCGCAACCACCTTTCTCCTCCCTTTCTCCCCCTGGCTTCACTCGTTTATGACACCCCACAGATTTTGTCACTCTGTGGTTTCTGGCAAGGAGAGAGAAATACCAAGCCAGAGTCTCCATTTCATCAGGCAAAGAATTGAGCGAAAGCATGAGGAGGAGGCTCTGGGAAAACAAACAGGCCTTTCTTTGCCTCCTAGAGCTAGTCTGCCTTTATTTTCCATAACTTGTTTGTTTGCTTGACTCATATTTTCACTTGGATTCATTTGGTTTAAATGTATTCAACTCTGCTTGAACAGATCTGATTTTGATATGTACAGTTGGGCCAATATTGATATAATGTTTGCTGACGCTAACACCTCAGTTATTGTACTTACCTGGGGAAATTTTTCAATGAAACAGTCCAGCAAATTTAATTTCATATAACTGTTGAAAAGGGTTAAGCCCAAGTGGTACAGGATAAACAAATTTTCGATAAAATTCAACACACATTTTGCCAGGTGAGGCTCCATCTACTGACATGTAATGACAATCAGAATAACTTTAAAACTCTCCACAGGAAAACTGTTAGTCTGAACATAGTGCAAGTTTGTTTACCAGTATAACTGCACATGGGTTCAAACTCGCATAAAGACAATAAATAATCCTGTTGCAAATACTTCTCATCCTACTCCCTCCACCCTTGCCCTCTCTCCCACTCTCCTCTTTGCCTCCTCCACTTCTCTCATCCAACCTTTCTGGAAGTGCCAAAGACTCAAGAAGGGATGCTAGACAGCGAGATATTAATAAAAATATGACTGAGTCCAATGGGATATGACAGTAGCGGCGAGGGTTGTTACGGGGAGTCCTGTGGTTTGGGGGGTTCAGCGGAGGCTTCAAGTCAAATGGTCTGTTTAATGTGGTATGACTTTGCCCACTTGAGAGGCTGGTGTGAAGTTACAAGATTGGACCCAACTGGGAAGGGGTGATGATGGGTCCAACTGCCGGGACACACGTCGTGAGGGGAGAGCACACTGGTGCCAGAATCCACAGCAGTGAGGGACCCTTTCCTAAAGACCAAGATAGATCAATGGCTCCAAAAGTGAGATCATGAAATTGCATTAACCAGTTTGTAAAGGGATCCCCTACTATTTCACTTCAGGTACAGTTTGTTCACTTTCTTGAACCAAGCAGTTTGATAACAATAAGAAATTGCATTTATATTGTGTGCTGGATAAGACAAACCAGACAAAACTGCAGAATCCCCAATGCCAAAGATGTTGGGATGTTGTGTAAAATGTACGATTTTATTTTGACTCTGATGTCAGCTTTTGACAATTGTAAAAACAAGACAACTAAGTTAAAATGTGAATTTTATTTACACAATGATGCTCTTGTTTTGTCATGTGTGAACAGGACTAAAAACTTCTGCCTTTTGGACCTATCGCTGCCCCCATCTACACCTGCCGGCAGTTCTACATTACTGTCAAAAAAAGACCCCCAGTCATCTCAGCCTAATTCCTAACTTTTTGTTTTCCATTTATTTATTTGGTTTTTAGTTAAAATATGTTCCAATAACTGCAAAATCTTTCTAAAATTAATGAGTAAATGCTTTAAATAATCATTAATATCAATGTGATATTTTTGCAATAATTTAGCAGCCTAATACTAAGGCTAATTTGTGTCATGTAGAAAAGTGCAGTTACGTGATTCTAAATTGGAGAAAAATATTTGGAAAAATATAAAAGCCAAAGAACAATAAGAGGTGCTGGCCAAGTACATTCAAATAGAAAAGATGTATAGATGTTGAGAACTAAGGAAGCCGTGAATGGTTGTGATATAAGAGCTAAAAAGAGAGACCATGCAACAGCAAAGTGGGAAGAAATGGAAAATGAATAAAAATCTTTGTCATTCCTGTGACATCTGTTTATTACACATGTGAAGAACATTTGTCTAAGTATTTCATTAGAATGCAATATTACAGCATTGCTGCACACTGCCAAAAATATCTGCGCATGGTTCCCTGAGTGCACTTGCCCAATGTATACTGACACTCCTCCCAAAATCAAACTGGTATTTGTAACTATCCTTCCACCACATCAACATGTCAAAAACATAGACCAGCAATACATCAGGAAAGATATCATTTTATTGCAAATAAATATGATAGACCTTGTTACTCCATACAAATTGCTCACAAATTAAAGAAACATCTAATCTTGCATGATTTGAAACACATTCTATGCCCTTTACAGTCACCAGATTTCAAACCAGCTGAACACCTATGGGAGCTCTTGAAGCGACATTTTTAACAATGCTCTCTACCACCTTCATTGGGTTGCTTGGTAGTACTAAAAGCTGCGCCCGCTTGCTAACAGTGAACAGTTCCGATAGCAAACCGGGTGAAATTCTGAGGGCAATCAACCCTCTAGGCTGGCTAGAACCCTGATTGCACTTTTACAAAGCTTCACTTTTAGTTTTTGTTGAAAGAGATAATAGATGTTGAAAAGATTTTGTCTCAACTTTATGTTTAGTTCATAGTGGGCTTTTATGGTCCAGTAGATGCCACTACATTTAAAATATTTGCAATTTGTAGTATTGTTTAATTTGACATACTGTACATGATCTATGGTGATTTCAAGAATAAAGATAAAGCTTGATATGACACCAAACAAAAAAAGGAAAACAGAGGCTTTGTATTAGATCACTTACGGGCGGAGCTGCTGTACTTGAGCTAATTAGACACCAGCAACCATTACTGATTATCTTCCAGGGGCCAGAGCAGGCAACATAGAAGGCAATCTGAAACTGTGGCTAAGGATAAACATAGATTTTGTAAAATAATAATCAATCTAGGCAGTAATTAATGTAACTCCGTTACCTCAATTGGAGGTCTCTAAAGTTACTATTGAATCGTGTGTAACTTTGCCAAATCAATCTCAGACTCTGTAGTTTTCTCTCATCACCTCCCCAGTCGGGCCAGGAGTGACATGCTATGCCGCATGTTCTCCTTAAATTGATGGCTGTCTGAATGGTGTTCAAAAAACAATTTGGGCTTTAGGGATAATTGGAAACTTTCTGGGTATCATTACATACAGCTACTTTCAATACTACTTATATTTATTTAGACTCTTTATATCCAATTGATCTTTCTGAGTTAACTTCAATAGCTCCATCCTCCAGACCATCAACATGTCTGTTAGACTGCATTCCTACAAGACTGCTCAAAGAAGTCCTACCATTAATTAATGCTTCAATCTTGAATATGATAAATCTATCTTTATTATTGGGCTCTGTACTCCAGGCCTTTAAGGTGGCATTAGTTAAACCATTACTTAAAAAGCCTTTACTTGATCCAGCTGTCTCAGCTAATTATAGGTCAGTCTCCAACCTTCCTTTTATCTCAAAAATTCTTGAAAGAGTAGTTGTAAAACAGCTAACTGATCATCTGCAGAGGAATAGTTTATTTAAAGAGTTTCAGTCAGGATTCAGAATTCATCACAGTACAGAAACAGCATTAGTGAACTTTACAAATAATCTTTTCATATCTGTGCTTATCTTGTTGGACCTGAGTGCAGTGTTCGATACTTTTGACCATAATATTTTATTACAGAGATTAGCGCATGCAGTGGTTTTAATCATATCTATCTAATAGACTTAAATTTGTTCATGTAAATGTTGAGCCTTCTTCACACACTAAGGTTAATTATGGAGTTCCACAGGGTTCTGTGTAGGACCAATTCCATTTACATTATACATGCTTCCCTTAGGTAGTATTATTAGAAAGCATTGCATACATTTTCATTGTTATGCAGATGATACCCCACTATATCTATCCACAAAGCCAGATGACACATACCAATTAGTTAAACTGCAGGAAGGTCTTAAAGACATAAAGACCTGGATAACCTCTAATTTCCTGCTTCTAAATTCAGATAAAACTAAGGTTAATGTAGTCGACCCTACAAGTATAAGAAACATGGTGTTTAACCAGACACTTACTCTGGATGGCATTATATTGGCCCCCATTAACACTGTGAGGAATCTTGCAGTCCAGGACCAGGATATGTCCTTCAATACACATATTAAACAAATATGTAGGACTGCTTTCTTGTATTTGCACAATATTTCTAAAATTAGAAACAACCTGTCTCAGCGTGAAGCTGAAAAGAGCATATTTCTCCCACATTGGCCTTTCTTCTCTTCATTTTCTTCATACACCACTCTGCATTTCAATATTAATCTCTGGCTCTCCACTGCATGTCTTTTGTTCTGTCTCCCTCCCCTTACCCCCAAACCGGTTGTGGCAGATGACTGCCCCTCCCTGAGCCTGGTTCTGCCAGAGGTTTCTTCCTGTTAAAAAAGAGTTTTTCCTTCTCACTGTTGCCATTTACTTGCTCACAGGGGGTTGTCTGACTGTTGGAGTTTTCTCTTTATTACTGCAGGGGCTTTACCTTACAATATAAAGTGCCTTGAGGTGACTGCTGTTCTGATTAGGCACTATATAGATAAATAAATAAAACTGGATTGAATAATTAGAGTTCATGTGTGCCTAATAAAGTGGCCAATGAGCTTGACCTCACTACAACCCCATCTGAAATATAAAGCCTCATATAAGCCACTGCTTTTTACAACAAAGCCTGTGCTGGATCCAACCTCAACCACAAATCCCAACATTCGAATACCAGCCTGCCTGCTCCGTCATTCTTTTGTATCCCCCCCCCTCCACCACACACACACACACACACACACACACACACACACACACACACACACACACATACACCATAGTTGTTACACATGCGAGCAACAAACATACGAACACATGCATACACATACAGTGGTGTGAAAAAGTGTTTGCCCCCTTCCTCATTTCCTGTTTTTTTGCATGTTTGTCACACTTAAGTGTTTCGGAACATCAAACCAATTTAAACAATAGTCAAGGACAACACAAGTAAACACAAAATGCAATTTGTAAATGAAGGTGTTTATTATTAAAGGTGAAAAAAAAATCCAAACCATCATGGCCCTGTGTGAAAAAGTGATTGCCCCCTAAACCTAATAACTGGTTGGGCCACCCTTAGCAGCAACAACTGCAACCAAGCGTTTGCGATAACTTGCAATGAGGCTTTTACAGCGTTCTGGAGGAATTTTGGCCCACTCATCTTTGCAGAATTGTCCTAATTCAGTTACATTAGAGGGTTTTCGAGCATGAACGGCCTTTTTAAGGTCATACCACAACATCTCAATAGGATTCAGGTCAGGACTTTGGCTAGGCCACTCCAAAGTCTTCATTTTGTTTTTCTTCAGCCATTCAGTGGTGGACTTGCTGGTGTGTTTAGGATCATTGTCCTGCTGCAGAACCCAAGTTCGTTTCAGCTCGAGTACACGAACAGATGGTCGGACATTCTCCTTCAGGATCTCTTGGTAGACAGCAGAATTCATAGTTCCATTTATCACAGCAAGTCTTCCAGGTCCTGACGCAGCAAAACAGCCCCAGACCATCACACTACCACCACCATATTTTACTGTTGGTATAATGTTCTTTTTCTGAAATGCAGTGTTCCTTTTACGCCAGATGTAATGGGACACACACCTTCCAAAGAGTTCCACTTTTTTCTCATCGGTCCACAGAATGTTTTCCCAAAAGTCTTGGGGATCATCAAGATGTGTTTTGGAAAAATTGAGACGAGCTTTAATGTTCTTTTTGCTCAGCAGTGGTTTTCTCCTTGGAACTCTGCCATGCAGGCCATTTTTGCCCAGTCTTTTTCTGATGGTGGAGGCAAGAACACTGACTTTAACTGAGGCAAGTGAGGCCTGCAGTTCTTTGGACGTTGTTGTGGGGTCTTTTGTGACCTCTTGGATGAGTCGTCGCTGCGCTCTTGGGGTAATTTTGGGCGGCCGGCCACTCCTGGGAAGGTTCACCACTGTTCCATGTCTTCGCCATTTGTGGATAATGGCTCTCACTGTGGTTCGCTGGATTCCCAAAGCTTTGGAAATGGCTTTATAACCCTTTCCAGACTGATATATCTCAATTACTTTCTTTCTCAATTGTTCCTGAATTTCTTTGGATCTCGGCATGATGTGTAGCTTTTAAGGATCTTCTGGTGGACCTTACTGTGTCAGGCAGCTCCTATTTAAGTGATGTCTTGATTGAGAACAGGTGTGGCAATAATCAGGCCTGGGTGTGGCTAGAGAAATTGAACTCAGGTGTGAAAAACCACAGTTATAGTATGTTTTAACAAGGGGGGCAATCACTTTTTCACACAGGGCCATGATGGTTTGGATTTTTTTTCACCTTTAATAATAAACACCTTCATTTACAAATTGCATTTTGTGTTTACTTGTGTTGTCCTTGACTATTGTTTAAATTGGTTTGATGTTCCGAAACACTTAAGTGTGACAAACATGCAAAAAAACAGGAAATGAGGAAGGGGGCAAACACTTTTTCACACCACTGTATATAGTACACTATTCATCTACCTATCCATTCATCAAACAAAAGCAGCTTCTGTGGTCAAGTCTGCAAAAACCAAAACAGGCCAAGTGTTACTAAACATTGTCTGCCAAAAGCAGCAGTGTTTGCCAATCCAATGTACAGTATGTGTCCACTGCAAAAGTGTGTGTTACAGATTACAGATGCAGGAAGAAAGCACGTGGCTGACCTCTTTATTACTCTAGCTAAAGATGGAAGGTGAAAGGTGAACAGAAAAGGAGAAAGAGGATAAAGAAAGAGGAAGAGGCACCGGGCCCTGTGGTTTTGGTGGGCTAAACTGCAGAACATGCTCGCACATTAAAAGCCATTTGATACATAGCTAACTAGAGCTGCAACTCTGTTTGCAAAAGACACCACAAAGAGAAAGCTAGTGAGAAAAGAAATCAGTCCCCTGACTTCTCTTCTACTTTCTCATAACACCTGAGTTTGTTTTAGCCACATCCAACAGTGACACGAGGAGTAATGGCTGAATATCAAATGGCTTCTTTCTATTTTATTTCCACTTAATCTGCCACTGTTCATCCTTGTCTTGCAAGACATGAGGTGTGTGGGACACTTTAATGTTTTTATTTGCTCTCAGTTGTTTTCTTTTCTCCATCAGCATCACTTTGTGTAACGCACAGCATTCCAGGTAACACTCACATAAAACAAATCTCTCCATGTGGACAAGTGAACACTGTTTGTCAAAGTGATTTGTCTGTATTTGATGCAAACTGAAATGTCCTTGTGTTCCTTTCAATGTACTTCACTTAACTTTTATAGTAGAATTGCTCCTTTTAATATACAGAATATTTTATTTGCTGCTTACACATCCTTGCTCCCAAGCATCTACTACTCAGTGCTGATAATTTGCAGATCAGCATGCTCAGAAACCACACACTGTTAAGTCAGAGAACCACATGGAAAATCTACAGAATCCTAAAGCTACGAAATGCATAGTTGCAATCTGTCCATACAACCACATGAATTTGAGCAGCAGAATAAATTATGGTGCAGTGAAAGAATTGAGTGCTTTAAAAATTCATTACAGAACTACACTTCACGTTGAAATATTTGCACACAATGTGTTGTACGCATACTTGTTTGCTTGTTTTTAATAAATCTTGAATGTGGAAGTATGTGTGTTCATTTCTAGCATGACTTTAAACAGAAAGGCAACTGCTTATTGTACTATTACAGATGTACAGTACCAGTCAAAGTTTGGAAACACTCACTCCAGACTTTTTACTGGTACTGTATCTCTGCTTTTACAGTAATGTACAGAAAGGAGATTTCACCTCACGAGATTCCAAGCACAGCTTGGGTGGGATAACACACTCTCTGCTGGATTAGGAAGTGGTAGGCCACATCGTTTTACTACTGAGACATCTCTATATGGCCTTTTGGGAACTGTAAATGTCCCCAGAGTCAATCTTTCCACCGCCCCAACTCCCACTCCCCCTCCTACATTTTTTGTTTTCATTTGCGATTAACAACACAACCATAAATTAGTTCAGTTTTCACCAAAAATTAAACACAGGCTCAGTTCAGGCAAGCCACGAAATCAAGCTCAGCTATAATGCCAGAAGATCAGCTGATGGCTCAACTGATACCCATACAACTGGCAAATCTCACATAGATCACACTAAACTGCTTTAGCCTTCCCACAGCTGATGCCCATCTGCAAGCTACTTTGCAACCTACCTCCAGGTCAACTCCTTCATTCAATGCTTTGTCTGACACAAGGCCAGAATAAAAGCTGGACCAGTGTGACACCCTCCACTGGTTTGTTAAGTCCCATTTTGAAGCCTTGAAACAAATGTTTTCACCATCACCATCTTAGTGTTTTGAAACTATATGTGACAAGCGAGGGGCAGATCCACATGCCCCTTGGCTAATGATCTATCGAACACAAGTTGAGCAAATCCTAGAAAATCCTCCTTTCCAACACTCAGAATGACCAAAATTTATAAAATGGCCTTCTCTCTTCTCCTTCTCTTTAGTATGACCCAAAACCAATGACTAAGCCTAGGAACCCATCCAAAAAGTGTTTACAGCTGAGGAACGTCTTCCCATAAATTTGTACTGGACCAGATGTCTTTTTGCACCCACAGGTATCATCCGCTGGTGGTCATTAAGAAGCAGGTTTAAGCCACTTTGTACTGGCTTCACTTTTTAGATCTGGACCATCTAATCAGTGTCATGTGATGCCTCACGGTGGTCCCAAAACAGAGCCTTTTGACTCTAATGGTCCTAACCAAACTTCACTTTCTACTTAAGCCTGGACTCCACTAGGAGTGTGGTGTTATATTTCCTTGTGCTTCATCTCACAATAACCCTACCATTAAGAAAAAGCTGTAAATTACTGCATGGGCATAAAGTTGAATTTATAAATATGAAAAAAGGAGAATATTACTGCGTTTGAGTTTGAAATTCTTAAAGGAAAACAAGGAGATCGGAGGACCTCTTTTTTCTTTCGTACATACTTGAAAATAACCATTCAGAAATGTAAGACAGAAATGGCAAAACCTAACCTTCCTTGTGGAAGTCTGACATCAGGACAGGCAGTACAGAGTTCTGGAAATAGATGTGGGGTTTGGTAAGTGTATGTTTGAAGTACCTGACAGTGAAAGATGTACTCTGGGGTAGCCTTCTTAAACTTGATGTTCCACACCAGGGCAACACCATCTGGTTCGTGGGGAGCATCTTCATTATTGTTATAGGAGGCAACCAGCAACTCAGGATACTGAGAGAGAAGGGAAAAGAGTACAAGAGGGAAACAAAAAAAAACAAAACAAACAGAGACATGGTTAGTTTTTGGCAAATCATTTACGGTTTGAAAAAGTCTTACCGTTTAGGATTCAAAGTGGCACACAACATTTCAGGGCTGACCTGAGGGGACCAGTCGAGACAGGTGATCACACGATGTTTCGACCAGTGCTCATCATAGAAGAGCCTACTGAAGGACAGACTGGAACCACTACCCAAGTCTCTGCAAGAAGACAGTGGAAAGAAAGGTCAAAGGTTACTTCAAATGAGCTCAGTTCCAATAGCATAATACTCGCCAGAGTTAATAAGTACCTGCCAAGTAAAAAACTGACTTCACTCTGCTGAGGTCATTTGTGATCACTGGCAAGGTAGCTCCTAGTCTGGGTTTTACCAAAACGTACACACGATAGTAACTATGGCGGAAGGGGAAGAATTTATTTTCTGCTTGCACAGCAACTAGTATGTTTTAGAGCTGACACTATTAATTGATTAAAAGCTCTATTACACTGTACTGCACATTAGTGTTTTACTAAAAATGGAATTATGCATTAGAACCAAAGCAAACGTTTTTAAAAAATTAACTAAATTTTTAAAAGGAAAAACCCCATGAAGGAATATGTATGAGTGAGCCACTAAATTTAGTCACCAAGACAGATGCTCTATGGGCTCAAACTACATATTGTTGTTTTACTATTAGGACAAAAGCACTGGGCCACCTACACACGACTCCTACAGGGGCTGCTCAGCCATGGAAACTCATGCCATGAAGCTCTTTTATGCTGATGTTAATGTCAGAGGAGGTTTGGAGATCTGCGGTTATTAATTCTTTTATGCATTACACACCTCAGCACTCGCTGTAACTCTACATGGTCTGCCACTTTGTGACTGAGTTGCTGTGGTTCCTAAATGCTTCTACTTCACTATAATACCTCTTACAGTTGATGGTGGAATATCTAGGAGGGAAGAAATTTCACAGACTGACTTATTGAAACGCTAGCATACCATTACAGTACCACGCTTGGATTCAGTGAATGACCCAAAAATGGTCATAACAGCGGACTGCATGGCTACATGATCTATTTTATACACCTGTGACAATGAGACTAAAAACATCTGAGTTTAAAGATTAAGAGGTGTGATCCATTTAGTGTACCTCAATAATTGTTTGTCTAAACAGTGAATATCAACTCTGAGAGGACAGCTGTCTAGCTGTAAGTACTCTCTTATGGGAGTTAAGGCTGCAAAATTATAACAAAAATCATAAGATTATCTTAGTCAGTATTGGAAGCTCGATTAATTAACACAATTATTCATTAACTTAACAACCGTCATGCAGTTACAGAACTTAAAAACATATCTTTTTAAAGGGGATACATTGAACTTTGAATATAATTCAAATGAAAAACAAATAAATAGAAAAAGACATAAGGGTGGTGGGAGTCATAGAGTCACCTGGTCTGGAGTTAGGAGCAAGTCATCTTGGCTTGAGATGCACTAAATAGCAAGTTTGAGATTTTAGCTTTTTACAGCATGTCGCTGTAAGGGAAAGGTGCAAGCTTGATTTATGACACAAGAAAAAACAAGAGCATCATAGTGAAAATAAACGCAAAAGAGGAATTTTTTTATCCTAAAGTCACCCCGACATAATTGGAGTGTAAATTACCACGCAATATGGGCACCAGTATGTGAATGATATCTGCACTGCCTGAAGTACTATGTGAGACCCATAAGTAATGAAAAAGGTAGTGAAATGTAGGTTGTTACACTTTCAAAGCACGTCCTTGGGAAAAAAAAAAAGGAGGGCTGATGTTGAGCACTGAGCCATGGCCTGTTTTAGACTTAATCTCTATTTGACCACAGGCTTCAAGTTTCTCTGTGGCTGCAATGGTCAAAGTTGATGTGAGTCAGTAAAAGCAGCATTCTTCTATAATAGCAGAGCAGTATACTAAAACAGCTTTGCACTTATGACTTGTAAAACTTCAACCAACACCTCCATTTACAGACAACTCTTCGGATGGCGAAGATGACTCTTTAGGCTGTGATTTTTGTCAGTTATTGGGAGCTCCTTTAACATTCTGAGAGTGTGACATAACTATGAAGACATGTATTTTGAAGAACAAAGGAGCCCCCACTGTGTCATTGTGCAGTGACACAGTGCATCCTCAGTGGGCATACAGCAGCCTTAGCATATTTCTTATTAAAAGGCATGGACAGCCCCAAAGCTGGGAGCTTTGTAAAATGAAAATAAAAACTGAATTGTAAATAAATGCTCATATAACACTCTCTCCAACCTCTTGCTTCCATTTGCCTCCTTCCTGCTCACCCCTCTTTGTCCTCAAGGTCTCGGCCACTGTAATCAAAGAAGATGTCGCTTTCTTCAGCGAGCGCTCGCTCCATCACCCGGATGCTGCAGTCAAAGAAACTCTGAAACTCAGAGGAGTGCAGGATCTGTTGTCTCTCCTCCTCAGTCAGTTCCCGCAGCACTGGAAATGAGCCTGTTGGAAGAATTCTCAACATAAACATATACTGCTCAAAAAAAATTAAATGAACACTTTGAAGACACATCAGATCTCAATGGGGGGGGGGAATCATACTGGATATGAATACTGATATGGACTGGGTAGGAATGAAGGATGCCACATCGTTTGATGGAAATGAAAATGATAAACCTACAGAGTGTTGATTTCAAAGACACCCTGAAAATCAAAGTGGAAAAAATGATGAGGCAGGCTAGTCGATTTTGCCAGAATTTCATTGCAGTAACTCAAAATGGTGCTCAGTAGTTTGTTTGGCCCCCCTGCATGCATGCCTGACAATGTCGGGGCATGCTCCTAATGAGACGACGGATGATGTCCAGATCTGGACCAGGGTCTCACTGAGCTCCTGGACAGTCTGAGGTACAACCTGGCAGCATCGGATGGACCAAAACATAATGTCCTAGGGGTGTTCTATTGGATTTAGGTCATTCAATTGTGAGACACAGTCAATGGTATCAGTTCCTTTACCCACAAGGAACTGTCTGCATCCTCTCACTAAATGAGGCCGAGCACTGTCGTTCATCAGGAGGATCCCAGGACCCACTGCACCAGTGTAGGTGGTGCCTCCCGAGACCATCACTGATCTACCACCAAACAGGTCATGCTGAACGATGTTCTCCACGGCTTCTCCAAACCCTTTCACGTCTGTCACATGTGGTCAGGGTGAACCTGCTCTTATCTGTGAAAAACACAGGGCACCAGTGGTGGATTTGCCAATTCTTCTATTCTGTGACAAATGCCAATCATGTTCCAAGGTGCCAGGCAGTGAGCACAGGGCCCACTAGAGGACGTCAGGCCCTCAGGCCACCCTCATGAAGTCTGATTGTTTGGTCAGAGACATTCACACCACTGGCCTGCTAGAGGTCATTCTGTAGGGCTCTGGCAGTGCTCATCCTATTCCTGCATGCACAAAGGAGCAGATACCAGTCCCGCTGATGGGTTAAAGACCTTCTACGGCCCTGCCTCGCTCCTGGAATCTCCTCCATGCTCTTGAGATTGTGCTGGGAGACACAGCAAACCTTCTGGCAATGGCATGTATTGATGTGCCACCCTAGAAGACTTAAACTACCTGTGCAACCTCTGTAGGGTCCAGGCATCGCCTCGCTACTAGTAGTGACACTGACCCTAGCCAAATGCAAAACTAGTGAAGCAAGACCCATCACAGATGGGGATATCCTCTTGCCATTGATGAAAATATTAAATAAATTTAGAAGTCAGGATAATATTACAGCCCCATTTCATAATAAAACTAAAATAATTATTTTGCCCTAAACTTTTATCCAAATACTTTTATGCATCCCTGTTACATCCAGATTTCGTGATTTTGGAGTCTATAAACTGGAAAGGTAAAACCTTACAAACAGACACCCGGACAGACAGACGGGCGGTATGATGACAATATCCTCTCACTTTGTATCGGGTGTGAGGATAGAAACAGTCAGAAAAGATGAAGAGGGAAACCATCAGTGACTTCCACCTGTAAAACTATTTCAGTTTTTGAGGCTCTCTCATTGTTACCCCTCTAGTGCTTCTCTTAATTGACTTGATGCTATACTCTGATTAAAAAGTGTTCCTTTAATTTTTTTGGGCAGTGTATAAACATAAAGACCCACGTGAGACTCAGTGGCCGAACTTCTCACACAATGTATGCACATTCTTGTCTACATATATAAAATAATAGCAAACACAAGACTCAAAACGCTTTTCTAAATTATTGGTGGTGCTCAGTCCCTACTGCAAAAAAGTCCTCAGGGTACAGCTTTTTCCCCTACTATGACCACAGTGCTCTCAGTAGAACATCAATCAGCTTTTGGAACATTGTTGTGCTAGTATATATCACTTTTCTCTCCTAACCAAGCAAAATCAAGAAAGTTTGGTAGTTATAATGTCAACGATATGTCAATAATAGGCCAATATCTAAGGGGTAACCTTTGGAGCTGACAAATCAAGCTAATGAGGAAGTGCTAAAAACTGTACTTCCACTGAAAGCTTCCCACTTGAGGCTGGCATTCAAAAAATGCTAAAATGTCCAACTTTACAGATCATCCAAAAAGACTATGCTTCAGTTTTGGTGAATGAAGCTCTAGTATTTTATTAGTCAATTACTTAGCGCTCATTAGCTGATATATGTCTCTGTGACGGCACGGTGGTTACATTCATATTTGGTGCAGTTTATGCCTATTTCAAGGCAACCATTTAGACATAAAAAAGCAGGTAAACACAGGTGTTGCTAATCATGTTAATTAAGGCTCTGCACTAGCACCTGAGTTTGTCTACGGTCTCATGTGAAAGCAGGTGCTGTTAAAAAAAAGTCTGTGTCAAAGAAGAAACTGATCCTGGCTGTCAGTTAGTTGTGACGAAACTTTGAAGAAGAAGACATTTTTTTTAACCTAGCAACAATAAACCCTCTGAAAATAAGGTCATGGATGATTCCAGAGCAAAACAAAAACGCTGCCTGTGGAGACAGACTGTTAACCTGCTGTTTCTTAGGCAGATAGACAAAGATGTAGGAGAAACAGTGAGTTAATGACTAAAGACAGTGAAAGGATAATGGTTGTAACTAATCAGTATATGGTGTACACCAAGACAGGGGTACAGGGCTGACTGCTCGACCTCTACAGAAAAGGGATCCAGTGGTTCTAGAAACGGTTACTGCACATCAGTACAAAGTTGCTCTCTTTCAGGATGATCACACACTTTAATAGCACTCCTTGTTTGTTTTTCCTGTAATTGCCCCCCCCACACACACAC
This sequence comes from Pterophyllum scalare, assembly GCA_024447675.2. NCBI lineage: Eukaryota > Metazoa > Chordata > Actinopteri > Cichliformes > Cichlidae > Pterophyllum > Pterophyllum scalare. The sequence goes on from JAMQGT020014095.1 coordinate 26,286, forward strand.
ACACACACTATACAAACCCCTCTCAATTAACAGACAGTATATCCTACTCAAATTTACAAACATTTACAAACACACACACACACACTACACTACTAACTACTCCTACTACTACTTGCATCAGCATGTGCCTCTGACATCATATTAGCATTCTCTTCATCTCTATCAAAACCAGAATCACATCCAGGACATAATAAACTACAAACAGCTCCTAATGCATCATTTCTAGTAAAAAAAAAAAAAAAAAAAAGTACACCGAGAACTTCATAAACAAGAGAATAACAAAGCCCTGAGAGCGACACGCCTCCCTTTGAACGTAATGGCTGCACAGCACGGCGTCCAGTTTTTGAAGTCACTGTCCCCAAGCACACACGCGATTTTACACACACACACACGGACGCACAAATATCGACCTTTACCCTGCCTCTTGACTTTGATCCCACTCCATCTCTTTGTATTTCTTACGAGTTGTCAGAAAAGACCCAGTGAATTCAGTGGCAGAGATCAAAGGCCAGACCTTGTAATAGGCCAGGATGGAGTAGAGACGGATGACTGTGTGTTTACGAGTGCATGTGTGCTTACATCTGTCTATCTGTGTGTGTTTGACTCACACTTGCTGCGGTCACGCATATTCAGAATATGAATATGTCTATCATGGCTTGTGTTTTAACCAGCTTGAGATGCCCTCTGTCTTTTTTCTGTGACTTAACACATGAACCCTTCACATGCACGCACTTCTCCATTCCTCTTCCCTTTGAAATGGGACCGCGGGGTCAAGTGACAGGTTTTAATCAGTGCTGACCCCAAGATGCCATGGAGCTGATATCCTGAAACCCGCCTTAACCCCACTGTAAGCCACCCCCACCCCCACCCTCCCATCTGATACATCCACTGACCGGAGAAGAGTGTCACACGCAAGTGACAATCTAACCATCAACATGCAAGAATTAGAATGTACAAGAAAAAGAATGGGAAGTTTTTGGGGGTGTTATTTAATGCAGAGAAATGCATTAAATGAGTTCATGTATAATACCTGTTTGTTTCTGCTGCATTCTTTTTACCTTCTTTGGTTTCCCTGTTGTCATCTTCATCTTGCTGCTCCGACTCCACTCCTGGCTTTGTTTCCATCGACTCTTCATCTTCTTCTTCCTCCTCTACTGAGTAAAAAAAAACAAAAAAACAAGGGAGAGAGCACTCATGTTAATCAACAGCTGTTCCAATTTTCCTCGACCTCCCGCTGCGTGCTGCCTCCCCCTCCTTCTTGCCAAAATAATCATTCCCAGACATGTACCGGTACACCTGACTAACATTCAGACCAAATGGGTTTCACTTACAAACACACGCACTGTGTCTTTTAGAATACAAAATAATTTCAAGCAGTAATGCTGCACTATTTCCCTTACAGTTGCTTATGTGTAATAAGTAAAGGACACGGGCTTGTGCCCATTTTATACTGTCCTGCATGTATATCTGTGCAGGCAGCTTGGTCAGTGTGCACCAAAATCACAAACATACACAGACTCAGCAGGAAATGTAAGAGTTGTGTGTCTCTCCCCTCTTTCTCTCACCTTTGACTCCTTGCAAGGAGATCCTGTAATGTATGTGTGTGTGTAAAAGGGGATTCCCTCTGCATTCCCTCCAATCAGTCTCTGCAATTACACTTGACTCTCTGTGTGTGTGTGTGTGTGTGTGTGTGTGTGTGTGAGAGGTTCAAGTATGAAGGGTTACTGTCAACACAGGCACCTGCTTGTCAGCTACTGCCCCACCACCCCTCGGGGTAAGTGTTGCTAACCCTCGCCAACCTCTCCTCCTCTTTTCTGCTGCTCCCTCCCTCTGAAACAGATGCTGAGAGTCGAGGGGCCTCTCTGAAGACCTCTTAACACCCTGACACGGCCACCAGACACCTGTGGTCTGCTAACACACACGCTACACACACACACATACAATCTGTCTTTCTCTCCCTCTCAAACACACATACACCCGGGCCCTCGCCCACAGTGCCAGGGGTGGTGAGGGGTTAACTGGCAGGGTCAAACTGACAACAGTTGCTCAGTCCAGTGGGAGGATGGACTACATCACACCCTCAGACATGTCATCTCTCTCGCACACACAGAAACACACATATGTCAGGGTGTGTTTAACTCAGCTAGAGTATGGCCTGGGGCACTGTTAAAACCACTTGCTCGAGGGCTGCTCTTGCACCAGATGAACTGTCCATTTATCACTTGGACTCGCCTAAGCTTTTGATGAACTCACTGCTACAAATACAACTGTGGTTGTTGGACCATTCCACTGATTATATTAATGCTATTACGATAATGTCCTCCCTTATTCTATTCACTATATTCCCAGAATATCCTTCCTTACCAATCCTTGTGCTTTCTTTTCTTTTTTACTTCCAAGTAAATGTTTTTGATATATGACTTTAATTTTCATACTATGTTTATATAATAAATGACTACACTATATCAAATACATAGTGGTGAGGCGCCAGCCAAGTTAGTGGTTAACAGCCAGCTGTAGTGATCCAAACACCAGTGACCCACCAGTATGGAGGAGAGACCAGAGAGGACCAGACAGGCAGACTGCCCAGACTAGCTCCATATCTGAGCTGCCAAAACAGACACGCTACAAACAGAAATGCAGAGGGATACCCTTTTTTCCAGTTCCTTTTGTCTCTCCCTCTATGACTCAGTTTGCGACTTTCTCTGAAATGTTGTTTTTTGGGCATACATCAGTCATTGTTCCCTCCATACTAAGGTCACTAATAAGCAAAGCTTCAGGATGTTAAAAAAAAGAAAACAGGAAGGTATATGACACGCAACTTCTATCCTACTCTATTTTCTTGACCTTATGTGACCGGTCCAGTGGTTGGAATGTGTGGTGATGGGGATGGGAGGAGCATGAGGAAAGCAGAAAGAAACCACATCGAGGAGCGGTCAAACTGTAAACCCCCGGGACCACAGGACTGTGGAGCAAGGCAGCGTGATTCATGGCCTATGGGTTACCTCACTGAGGGGAGATGGTCCAATTCCCGTACGAAGATACTGCTGATGTCTTTGCCAATGGCCATGCATCAAGTTGTTCTGTAACAGTATGCACCAAAAATATCCCTACTATTCCCTTTAAATGGAAATTTTCAGAGACATGTTTCTGAGTGTGCTCAGACTAAAACAAAACCTATACAGAGGTAAATGGTAATATAAAACGTTATGTAAAATGTTCACACGTACAAGCAGAGAGGCACTGCCTAGTTTCCTGTGGCATAGCAAAGTAAGCAGGGAAGGGAAATGAAAAGAGACAATCTTTCACAGTGTGAGTGTGTCTGCATGCTACCCCTGCAAGTATCTGCACACTTTCTTGTTTCCACCTCATTCCAGTCACGGGATGCTTTCTCTTTCCACCTGCCGCTTAATACCTCTCCTCACTGCAGGATGACGGTTAACTGGTATCCTCCCCCTCACTGTAGACGGGGGTCCACCTTGATGAAACTCCGCTTGGGGGCTCCCGTTTTGGCCGGCTACACACCCAGGGTAATGATATCCTCTGTAGCCTGGGGCCTCCGCATCTGGCTGCCTCAATCTTCCACTGGCTGCTTTCTCATGCTGACCAGGCCCAGTCAATTCAGAGCAGCCCAGCAGGTATGCAGACTCTCAGATTCATAGTGTGGACATAGAAACAACGTACACACACGCACACAAATGTGTAAAAGTGTTTGTTAACACAGACACACATACTAGCAGAGGTGTGCACTCTAACCACATTAGCAGATGTATAAAATGTTATTGCAGGAAACACAGAAATGTGCTTAAGCTTAGCAAGCTGGATAGATTAAGTGTCACCTATAAAATGTCAAAAAAGCTAATACTAACCCTTCACACAGCTACTGCTGTCAGACAGTTTCAAGAACAACAAGAAATCTGTGGCAATCTGTTACTGAATATAAAACATATTCCAGTAACTTATCTGAAGAAGTAAATTGGGAAAAAGGAGTACTTGTGTCACTATCAGAATTTTTATCAGGACAGAAAATGTGTAAGCGATGTTCCCAGTGTATCTTATCCATATGACGGATTTGTGTTGTGATAATCTGATTTGGGCTGCCTTGGTTATATTTTATTGGGCCACAGGAGTACTCAGCAACAAACACTCAAAGCATGGGGACGAAACACAACTCAGGAAGCACTCATCCTTTTAGGATCCTGACTTCATAACCACAATGTCGAAGGACAAAAATCACTGTGCTGGTATTTCAGCTACTGTATATTTACTTTTAAAAGAATCACTCTGAAGAAAAAGTTAAGAGACAGAATATGTTGTCTGTCGACACAACAAACCGCAAAAACGACACTGAGCATGTGCAAAGAGCAAGACCACATGCTTACAGGGCCGCACACACAAACGTTTAACTAAAATACTAAAATACTGCTAAATCTGTCCCTTTCTTGAAAAGATGGCTTTTATAAATTTCTGAAAAGTTGTTAAATTTAGTGATACAATCACCAGCGTTATGATCAACAGCCAATTATTTTGACTTTAGACCTGCAGTGCTCTTTCAAATTCTTCATTTCGCATTTAGTGGTGAGTTAAACAAAATTCCCACCGTGGATAGAAACGAGTAAGTTACTTGCGGGCGCTGAACGTAACGTGCGAAACAAACGCAAACGGAGAACGTAACACTGCAATCGCAGGGGGAGGATGAATATGAAAATCAAAAGAATTGGCAATTTACAATAAAAGCTTATTAGCTTTAAGCATACAGACATTCAGTGTATACATACATATGCTACGATCATTATAGTAAGAAGATTACTGATTAATGTGATGATGTCATAAACATTTAAAACCTAACATTTTGTCGCACAGTCAGTGATTAAAACAGTTTTGTCCACCCAGCTCACTTTCACAGGTCGCTAAGAGAACCAGCAAATATTCACACTACAGATAACATAACCAGTAACTGATGCTTTCATAGAGAAAGTAATTGTTAAATTAAGTATTAGCATTCATTAACAGCTTCAGTTTTGAACTATATAATGCATTACAGTGGCACACTGAAGATGGATTTCTCTCATAGAATAAAATCCTTTTATATTATTATCGTGCATCATTTACACAAAGGAAACCATGGAAAATATCACATACACTCTACCCTTTTGCTCATTTCACATTTTTCACAACCATATGCAAAATATCTGCAAGAAAACCTGTAGGTTTATACCCTGACGTGATATGCTTGTTTTCACCTTCTCCTGCACATAGATGACCTTCAAAGAAGGCGCTAGCTACCAAATCTACTGTAACTAGCTACTGTACTGGGGCTAATAAACACTTTATCATGTTTTCAGTGCATGAGGCTCTTGTTAGCCCAGCGCACGCATCATTATTCCTTTTATGGACTAGCAGACGAGTGAAATAGTTCAGGTGAGAGTAATGTGCTGATTTGTTTGTGGAATAAGGAAAACATAGTCTTAATGAAGGCTGAGGCACTGCTGAGAGTTTCATTAGCTTAACCATTGTGTATTATTTCACAGTAGGCAGCGACTATTGAGCATGTGGAGAGAAAGATACTGACAGCATATAAAACATGTACACCGTCTTCTGCTCCCCTTCAGCTGGTACATAAAACACAACGGTGTGGCGTCACGGCCGTAATGTGTAAGCACGTGCTCTTTGGTGAAGGATCAAAGTCTTAGCTAAACTTTTATTCTGAACCCAAACTTTTAAGTGCTAGTTTAGTGAAATGTGTTAGCACATGCTTGGAGTGATTGGCATAGTTATCAAAGAGCTGTGACTAGACCCTAAGTTTGTCATCAGCTGCATTATTGGGGCAGAGCTGCAGACTTGTCATGTCAGTATGGAGGTGACTACTCAGCTGAGTCACAGACCATCAAAGTTGACAGAGCTCATAATTTTTAGAGTTCTCCATTGTATTAATCACAAAGAAAGACAGATACTGATATGAGAGAGAAGAGGCGGCGGAAGCAGGGAGAAGGACACAAAAGACAAATGCAGCAAGATTTTTTTTGGGGGGGGGGTCTCACACACTGGAAATAACCCTATAACATGACATACACATTCATATAGATAGACACACACACACACATATAGAGTTCACAGAGGTTCTAGGGGGGTTGGCCATGCAGCAGACCACAACACAAGCACTATGCAGAGGAGTAGGAGGAGGTCAACAAGACTTAAAAGGCTCTTCTAATGTGGCCCTGACACGAGACACACACACACACACACACACACACACACATGCGCACACTCCTATGCACTAACTTCCCTCAGAACAACTCAAACCCCAACCATCTTATTGCCAGGGAAAGGCACACAACCACATCACCTCTGCGTTTGTTGACCTGAGGCATCAGGGGAATTCTTTAACTTTAATGCGTCCTGCCTCCAGTAATGCAATCCTTGATATTCAAGAACAACCCACGCCCATTAAAAAAAACATGATATAACCACGGTGTTTTTTTACAAGTCTGGAATAATGATACAGGTTTCAAATAAATAAAAGGTAAATATCCATTTAAAGGCTATTTCCTAAAAACGTCATCTTCGGAAATCTATTGTATGCTGATGGTGCATTTTTGTATTACACGGTGCTGTCCAAGAAATTATGACACACCAGTCTACAATACTTTTAATGTTTGTTTTTTTTAACGGGTGGCCTTGTCATGCCAAGTGTCTCTGTGAACTGTCTGCGCAACATAAATAAGATAACTAGGCTTGTTTTTTTGTTTTTTTTTTTGTTTCTGTTTTTTTGTTAATACTCAGTTGGACATAAAACTCTTTCTGAGCACAGAGAATCACTGCTAACATTTTAGGGACCTCTGTTAGTCAGGTTGGAAAGAAAATTGATGGTTTAGAGCCAGCCATGCAGTAAAGTCAAACAGATCTTTTTCTGAGAGGTGAGAGGGCAGCCCAACCTGTACAAAAATCTCACTGATCAGTAGACAGCTGAGACAGACGGACAGGTATGGCATGAGCACAATCTCTGCAGTTACAACTAGGGGCAAATGTTGCGTAATCATGTGTAGAATACTTTTTCCTAACAAAGTGGATTTAAGTGAAAAAGTCTTAGCAGTTTTTTTTTTGTTTGTTTGTTAGTTTTAAATGGGGGGGAAGGGTGGGGGTAATTTATTTTAATATAAAGTAATGTTTAAAATTCATCATAGTTCATCAAGTCATGATTGGCACAGTAGGTGCAAGTAAGTAAATATTCCCCACATACCCACACATTAGCAGCAGGGCCTGATGTAAAACTGCTAAAGCTAAAACCCGCAGCATGATTTAGATTAATTCATCTCTTCACCACACTTCCCCACACTGATCAAACATTGTGTATATATGTGTGTGTGTCTAAGTCTGTGTACACCCAAGTCTACACCGTATGAACACATGCATGCCCACACATAATCCGCTTTCATTAATGCAGCCCATACAGGCCTTTTGGAGGTCTGTGGCTAACTTCACTGTGTGCTGTGGGCTGGTCGACTCTCCCTCCATCTCTTTCTTTCTCTTTCAGTCTCTCTCTCTCTCTTTCGGTCCCATTTGCCCTCCCCCATTCTTTCTAGCAATGCCACCCAAGTCTGGCGGCGACCCAGACCCACATCTTTAAAATGAGCCATCATGCCACGCCATGCCATGCTCTGAGCCCCACCGCAAGGCTCTGATTAAAACCCATGACTTCAAACTTTCCAAACTGTCAAAAACCCAGTCAAGGAGAGCGAGACCAACAGAAAGAAAATGTCTTACATAAAATCACTGCTGTGGCATCAACTTGCTTTTCAGCGCGTCATCTGAACTGGTATTTGTGTCACTCAGAGAAAGTGCTGTCTGCATCTGTGAGTTTATGTGTGTGTGTGTGTGTGTGTGTGTGTGTGTGTGTGTGTGTGTGTGGTGGTGGTGGTGGTGGTGGTGGGGGGGGCTCATATACCACACACGCACACATAAAGTGACATTTGATTTGGTATAATGATGGCCAAACAAACATGGGATAGCCATTTTCTTATTGGCTCACTAAAGGTTGAGTCCATTGTACTAAAAAGACAAAAGTTTTCACAGCACCTTAGCAATGCTGTCACATAAGCAGCTGATTTGTATCCTTAACACCCACGAAGCAATCGACCTCATGTGCCACGCCGTCCGATCTGAAATAGTTTATTAATTTAGCAACACATATATGACACATTTGAGATGAATTGTTTATAATACCATTTTCCAATATCATTTGATACTCATTTCAAAAAAAAAAAAGAAGAAGAAGAAGAAGCAGCCTGACACTTTTGGTTGGGGAGACTGATGGAACAGAAGTCTATGTGCCAAGAGTGCTCCCTGCTGGAGGAATACAGAATTGCAGGATAAACTCTAGCCAAACAAAAGCAGCAGGGCTATGAATTTCACTTCTATCAGCTGTCAACATGTATGAGCTGAAAAATTAAAAGGGCTCAATCAGTTGCAACTGTAGCAGAATGGGATTTTATAGCTTGCTGTATATCAACCGCAATAGGTTGAGGAACAATTTTAAAGAGACTTAGAAGTTCTGCAGTTTTTAAAAGTATAAAGCAGTCAAAAGGCTGAAATTTGTAATAGAAAGTGTTAACAAAAAATACATTTGAAACAACTGAAGAAAGTAGCTAGCTGCAGGCAGTGAGCTGCTACTCTATCAAATGAAAACCCCTGGGAAGGATCTCGGAGTACAAGAGAGACCACCCAAGCAAATCTTAAAGACCCACTTTTGTTTTACACATGTATTTAAAAAAAAACTCAAGAAGGGGAGGGAGGATAGGGCGAGCATGTCAAAAAGTCATGTTTAACACAATGCAAATGAAAGCCAAAAGAAAAGTTGAAAAAGAGAAAAAGGGGAAACATGAAACTGCATTCCTACTCATCTCAAGTACTCATCAGATGGCAGATATTATTTTGGATGATGGCCATTTTACCTAAGAGAGGGAGAAAGCCAGAGGGAGGGAGATGAAGAAGGGGTTCATGTACCTTATTATACGGTGGTCATAGGGGAAAATTGCAATCATCTGTGACTCACTTGGAATACCTTACACACATCGAAAGACATTATTTTTTCTCTAATATCACGAGTTTTTCTTAGTTTTGACTGCCACGATCACTTTAACAGAAACCGCCTGGGACCCCACATCAATTTTGCGAGTGAAACAGGAGTGAAGGCTGTGCCCTTTGGAGGGCGATGACGATGAAAGCCAAACTCAGAGTTGTTTTATAAAGACAGAAAGTGAGAAGTGTTGGACGATTAAGTGTGTCTGCAGGGAAAACACCGTGGAGAGATCATAATAGCATAACCCCGATCTGATCTTCTGTGTGTGTGTGTGTGTGTGTGTGTGTGTGTGTGTGTGTGTGTGTGTGTATGTGTGAAAATGCACAAACGCACTTGGCTTAAATAGTATCACTAGAAACTGCTACCTGCAGGCAATCGCTCTTTTCAAAGACTAGAAGTCAACAAGCATAAAAAGGCACATCTTAGATGTACTTTGTGCAGAACAAATTCAAAGTACATTTTGTCCAGGGTCCTCCGGGTGCACTCACTGTGGTTATTCACTACACGAATTTCGCCTTTAGAAAACACACACACCCTGTGCTCCGTTCAGCCTGTATGTAGCCGCCTGGCTGGAACAACAATGTATGAGACAAGCACTTCCATATGTGGCTCAGTACACACACATTCATATGCACATACATATAGACACATACAGAAACACACGAGCGTCTAGCCGTGCAAAATACACACTCGTGCAACCAAATTCCTCTTTCCAGGACCTTGAAGGCTGCCCACAAACCCATCAGTCATGTCAGTTAGACCCTAAGACTGGGAGTGTGTTATAGTCACTGTTTTTATTCACATTGCTGGATTGCATGAAATCCTAATAAAGGACACAGGATAGACTGGCTGATGGAACTTCAACTGCATGAATAGTGATTATTTGGTGTGAGCCTCTGCCTAATACAGCAATACTTCAAAATGTGCCAATAAGAAAGTAATGCTGTTGCTCTCATAACATAAACCTACATTTTACAAGCAGTGACTACACTGTTGATTTGAGAATCCCTGATCAGACCGCCATCCACTGTATTCTCAAAACTTCATCATACTGCATGTTCTCTGAGCCTGCATATAAAGTTGAACCAAAGCATTAGATATCATCATAATGTGTCTGGCCCTACATGTATGCCCACACCACATATGCTGACCTGCAATAATATATAAGCAGCAGCTCATTTAGGCTCTGTGGAGATGAAATATAAAGTAGGGAAAGAATTTAACCTAATAAAGAGACAATTTCACAGAGCGTGCATTTCTTAACATCATTTTTTTTCTGTTCACACACACACACACACACACGCATTGGTGGCCAATGCCACAGCCAGCAATTCCACTTTTACCTCTCCCAACTTGCAGAGTTTGTTGCTTTTTTTCCATTCAGTGTTTTTGGATCTGGTCATGCATCCAGAACCACGTGATACGGAGAGCATTATAGTATGCAGATAAATAAATAAGGGAGTACCTATAGGCATTCGTGGCTAAAGACAGACGAGAACATCAGGATTCTTCATGTGCATGAAATTTCACTATCACTGAGATTTATAAAAGAGGACCTTTAAAAATCTGACAAAACGAAGGCATATCCACATTCCTGTCTTTGTGTGTACATATAGTTTTAGGCATCTGGCTGCAATTTTCTGGTAATATCAACTTAGGTTTGTTTTAAAATAACTCGTGTCATCACACCTGCATCGAGCATGCTGGCTATGACAAACAGCTAGTTTATCCCAGAACTTGAGACGCAGCACTTTTGCAAAATAATGAACGTTACTTACGTCACCTGTGAGTGTTCGTAGCGCTGTAACTATCAACATATATTAAGCACGCAAGCAATATTTATTTATATAGTGTTTTCCCCAGACAGGAGTCACACAGAGCTTTATAGAAAATAATCTAAGATAATAAAATTTTTATAAAGAAATTAAAAGACACAGGCGAAAATAGAAAACAAAATTAGACTTCAACAGCTCCACACACAGCATGTGGTCGGGTATTCTACAATACCCTTTCTTCTTCTCGAATGTTTAGTATGGCTTTAATAAAAGAATCTGAATTTTGCCTAAACAAAAAGCAAAAAACAATATTTCATCAGTAAATATCAGATTAAAGAAAAATAAACATGACTAGAAAAGAAATCTCATCTTTCAGCTTTTTCTGATCCTTGTAGACCCGTGTTTGGTAAAGACGACAATATTAAAGCATTATTCTCAGATCTACTATTACTATGATTTAAGTTACACATCAGCAGTAACACATATCGACTCTGGACCCACACTGAAAAAAACAAAACAAAAGATAAAGCCAATCCCACACCAGTGTGCCTCCTTCACATGTGTAATGCAAGAACTTCAACTGACTAGTGCTTTAACTTTTCAACTCGTACAGTAATGAGTGTCAGACATGGATTCCAGTAATTCGGCCAATTTAAAATCCAGTCAGATCGGATTAAATACCAAAAGACATCTGTTGTAAAACTGTTGATAAATATCTGAAGTTCAGGACCTGTTGAACCATATTTAATACATTTGTGGGGGAAAAAAACACCAAAGTAAACACTCTAATTGGACCAGTGTGCTGCCAGTGGTCAGGATCATTTAATAAATTTGGATTTTGGTTTCTTAACTGCTCTATTATGGAATTATGTGGAGCTCATGTGACATGTGTGCATTTGTGGCCGCTCTGTCAGCGTTCATATGTGTACATTTTGTGGTTGTGTGTTTTTGTTTTGTTTATTCCTGTGCATGTTGCTGTACCCGTATGTGTTTACATTTATGAATCTGAATACTTGTGTGAAAACAAAACAAAACAAAACCACACTCAGTATTTTCAGATTACTGTCTGGACATGAGGTTTCTCTTGCAATTAAAAGCCATTATCAGCCCACCAATTGGACCCAAGGAGTGAATTTCTGACCAGTTATACTCTCAGGCTATACAGAGCCTCAGAACTAATGGGCCAGAAAATATTACAGAGGTGGGAGAGAAAGAGGGAGAGAGTTGTGTACTCATAGTTTTTTTTTTCTTTATACTGGCATGTAAACATTAACATTATGTACACTCTTGACCCCGTGAACTTGTAACCCTGATAAAGGGGTTTTCCAAGGTTGCAATATCAAATTATACACAAATACACAAAGAGTTGTATTTCTGAGGGCCTGCTTCACGTTCACTGCAAACAATTACTGCTTTAATGTCAGGACTGCTTCATCGTCCCTCAATGGCCCCTACTGATTCGCCTCCATTTCTGTCTCGCTTCCATTCCTGCTTATTCGCTAGTGCCCAAAAATTTCTCTTCACCTTTTTCATTCTCTCCCTCTCTACTTTCCACTGCGACCTATTATGAGTCTTTTAAGGCTCCACTGAGCAAAGCCAATTACTACAAACTGGGTGTAAGGCTCACACTACTCCCATGCAAACCTGCACACTTGTATACGTGCACATCCGCATGCACAAAATGTCTTCAATCGTTCTGACCTTTCCTTATCTCGCCAAGATCTCAAGTAAGCACACACACATAGTGATAGCTATCCTCAGATTGGGTTCAGCAGAGTTAAGTATGGTTCTCAAAGTACTGGCATTTGCTTCGTTTATTACCAAGTGGTGCTGGCTGGTCCAGAGAAAGGATGAAGGGGGAAAAGCAAAAAATGGAGACAGAAAGGTTGTCTAAATTTTACTACAGCTATGTGAAATCTCACCTCTTTGTTTTTGTTAGACTTGAGTACCAAACAAAAACTCCTATTAAATACCAAAATTTACTTATATTAGACTCTCCAGTCAATTCCAGTTAAAATCCACTTCATATATTAACACAAATTATTTACTTGAGCCCCACAAACACCGATTCAAATAATGATGACAAAGGGCTGTTCGAGACAGAGCATCATATCAGAACTGGATTACTTGTTGCATCCACAACAGAAGCGACGTGGCGATCGGAGAAATGACAGAAAGTAAATCACATCTGGCAACTACGGGTGAAGTAACTGCAAGCGAAGTGGGCTTTTCTCGCCTTCCAGGTGAGCGATTGAAGGGGCTACCGATGAGAGTGCAGAATAACATGGACTGACATATGATCTGGCACATATGACATTGCATTTTTGTCAGATGCATGTTATTGACATGTACAGGTAAACCACACTGCATGCAAATCCAGTATGCAACCTTGATGGAAGTTAAATGAGGAAATACTCTTTTATGGGTGTGTTTAACAAAATCCTGCATACATAATTTTCCCTACATTTAATGGGGGTGGACAATGTCTGGCTGATGAGTGTAGTCGTGCACTTACAGCATGTTTTAGACAATGGGTGGTTGACACAGTGCCTTAATCATACATTAAGGATGCATTTTGCTGCACATAAACATATAATGACTGCTATATTTATCTATTTATTTCTAAATAAGCAGCATCACTATTTTTCAACTGATTTTTTTTTTTTTAACTTTTATTAATGTGATTAAATATATCAGTTTTCAGCACAAACAGAGCAAGCAATACTGCAGCATGGGCATGCATTAGTAATAAAAATATACAATCATTAACAAACCTCAGTTTGGGGGAAAAACCTCATGATTTATTTATTTGTTTGTTGTATACGTTTGTATACGTTTATATATATATATATATATATATATATATATATATATATATATATATATATATATATATATATATATATATATATATATATATATATATATTTAAATATATATATATATATATATATTACAACACAGATACAACTGAGCCAAGTACTCACCATACTTAGTTTGACCTTAGCAAGTCAGTCTACTGTCACACACCACTGGAAACCTTGCTTTTTTTCTCTGCTATGACCTTAAACAAAGCATCTATCCCGCACAACAAGCATGTCCATTCATACCCATTAGAAAAGCAGCAAATAGCTGGAGCCAACCGTGACTGGGGTTAATCCGATTGCCTGGCACAATGGGCACTTGGTACAGACCAGATCAGTGAGCAGCCAATGGGAAAATAACATACACAGGCACCAACGCATCACAATTATATAGACGCAAATTGGTCTCGGAAATGAAAAGCCTTAAAATTAACTGGCTTAAATGAGAGTCACACACATAAACTTAATGCACACTTTCAAACAAACTCTTGTGTACAAGTTTCTTGCAACGTCAGATCAAATCCAATTTCACGAAGCTGCATTCAGGCTTCAACACACACTCACGTCACACCCACACAAACACATGCAGCCAGCCACTCTGGGCACAAGGGCAGACATGAGAACACAAGAGGTCAGAAGTTCGAGGAAAAGAAGCCATGAGAAACTTCCTGACTCATCTGTCAATTATTTAAAGCAATTACAATAACACACAGTCCTGCAAAAAAAAAAGAGAGTCAGTGTTACTGTTTTAATGTGAAACCGCCTCCTGCTTTTGTGGATCAACGAGCAAATACAAGGCAGAGAAAAGAAAAGGACTTGTTAAATAAATAAGTGAAATACTAATCCTCTCTAGTCTAATCAGTTAGCCCTAACAACACATACTTTATTACACATAAATCATTCAGAATTACTATTGAAATGGTCCTAGAAAACAAGTAAACTACAACTTCAAGTGTACAAACAAATATGGAAATATGAACAAATCTCTAAGGAGGTCCCAAAACAGTCAGATCAGACTTTAAGGACACAGAAGAAAGAATGGAAATGATTTAATGAAAGAAGAATTTTAAGGCTAAAAATGTAAGTAACTGAAAGATTCCTAAGGAAATACAAATACAAACCAGAAGAAAGCCTTTGCACAGTGGAAATTATGAATAGTTGCTAGTGCAGTTGCATGAAAACACAACGGGCTACAAACTGAGGTCACTGCCTCTAATTGCTTGAAGCAGATTTAACACACACATTTTTATTGACTGGACACACATCCATCCTCTTTGAGGCTCAAAGATGCCTTTTTCATATTTACTTCTTGTAAAATCCCCAGATGTCACACTGTTAGATTCAATTGCCTTTTATTCAAGAAATAAACCATGTAACATTTTTATTAAAATTTTAAGTCATAGCCTTACTATCTGTGGATGCAACATGGAAATGAAATGTATGTTGCAAGTTTGGTTCAGTAATCAACAGAAAGGAACAAGCCTGAATAAACACACAGGCAGGTGTTACCATCTGCCCCCTCTCCCTGTTTCTCTAGACACACAAGCTTTGTGGCAGTCTGCAAAAGAAGGGTCTCCTGAGGCCAAGGTCAGCTCCCTGCAGACCAACACAGGTCTGCTCTGGTTCCCAGATGTTCACACACACACACACACACAGAAAGAGAGAGAGAGCCCTCCTGAGCATGTTCTTGGAAGCTGAAAACAAACAAACCTAAATGGCACGGCTGCAGGCAGTAACCAGTCATACTGGTCATTTGTTTATGTGTACACAGACTACTTGACCTGTGTATAGTAACTGCTGCATGTTTATTTGTTTGCCTGTTTAATTGTTGAGTCCTTATCTCTTTAACTACCATATCTGTCCTGTACATTTTACAGGAGTTGCATGTTTGTTTGTTGAGACCTTGTATGTGCGAGCAAACACGACCAAGATCAGTTCCATTAAGTATACGCACGTGTGGTGTGTGACAGTAGATGTCTTCCAGCACACATATGTGAGTCAGTGCCTGTGCACTTGTTGAATAAATGATCTATTCCTGGGTCTGTCAAGGAAATGTGTGTGTGTGGGGGGGGGGGAGTGGCTGAAGCAGGCCATTTGGATGCTGATCAGTACGGACGTGTGTATGTGCATGGTTGTTGCTGACGGAGGGTGGGGGCAGTGGAATCCACACCAGACCATCTATTATAATGACAGGAAGCAGGAAGTACAACCCCTTCACAGTCACATGGCTGCCAGCTGTCTTGGCAACAAGAAGAAGGAAGA
This sequence comes from Pterophyllum scalare, assembly GCA_024447675.2. Classification (NCBI taxonomy): domain Eukaryota; kingdom Metazoa; phylum Chordata; class Actinopteri; order Cichliformes; family Cichlidae; genus Pterophyllum; species Pterophyllum scalare. Next base: position 42,266 of record JAMQGT020014095.1, read on the forward strand.
TAGAGGAGATGATAGGGATTGTGTGCATGTGTGCCAGTCTGCATGTGTGTTGACCAGGTATTACTCACATTGTGAGGACTTAAATCTGTTTTCCTTATGGGGACAAAAGAGAAGTGCTCATATAAATCCCTATATTTTAAGGTGGAGACATGCAGTAGTTATGGTTAAACCTATGGTACATCTCCAGGAAATTAAAGTAAGACAATATACTATCCTCTGAAGTTATGGATACACGAGTATTTGTGTTTATTTGTATGTGCATTCAGCAGTCATGAAGAAATGCCCTAACGGAAAATCTGAAAACTGAGCTTAAATTGTGTAAAAACTCCAAGTGTCCTCCACCCTAATCTCAATTCAATTTGCCATCCATTAGAAGAATACTGAAATCTACAAGCTGCACACTTGCAACCACCAGTGCTCCACAAACTCCAGTGTGCAAGAATAAAGCACAATTTCAACCACATGGTTCTGTTTAGTAGCTGCAACTCAGCACACATGTCAACTCCCACTTACATGTATACGTTTTCACAGGTATGCACACATACCTTCACGCTCTTCATGTGTAGAGCTTCACACACACATTAAGACACATTTTTTCACCAGTTTTTTCCATCACTCTGGACTTCCAGCTTTCATATTCAGGAGTACTACCACACAGAACACACACACAGAAACATACAGCAACAGCAATCACTGCATTTCTTCTTTAGTGCCCAAAAGGCCTAAAAAAAATACTCACTTGTGCACACAAACACATATTCAATATTCACCTTCAGACAGGGTGTTGAATGGTGTTTGAGTCTCCTTGCTGTAGGAGACGACCTCTTTAGGAAGGAAGTCTACTTGTGTGATCTTAGACGCCCCCAGTCTCTGCATTCTGCGCCTGGATGCAAGAGAAGACGTTCTCATTAGCTACTGATCTACTGTGAATAAATCCAAACTGTAGATTATACAGGGCAACATATTTCAATCCAAATGTCAAAGTTTAAAATAATAAATGACATTAATCCTTTAAATGTACTTTTACAATGGAACATGCAGTTCCAAATAAGGTGTTTTGCAGGTGCTTTAAAAAAAAAAAAAGTGAACAAGAGGAGAGGAGATAGCTGTACCCGAGCTCAGAATCAGCCTGCAGCTGCAGCACAGAGGGGTCTGTGTCCCACTGCAGTGTCCTGATGTCACCAACAGGGGGAGGGGGAAGGGCAAAAGAGGACATGCATGTTTACAGACACCTTATAACAAACACAAAAACACTGGCACACACGTATCGTGCACAAACACATATTAGCACATGAATGTGCGCACAAACGTTTGCACACACACACACACACACACCACTTATCTGACAGCCTAACAGAGGAATTCCCACTGATTTTCATGCAAAAATGGCACTATTACTGGAAAAACATTAATCTAAACGGATAAAGGAGGTGACGTGGATACATTCATCCATAAAAGATCCATAAAATCACTGCCTACTGACCAATCAGCTCTCCAGAAAACGATGTCACCATTCCTGGAAGATCTATCAGATTTCTCCACGCAGACAGCAGGAGGGTCTAAAGTTTTTTTAATAGCGTCTAAAGTCTGTCTCTTTCTGATGAGCATCAGTAATAAATAGAGATTCTTAGACACAATTTTACCCCTTAAGTTTTTTGCAAAGTTACTACAAACAAGTTTACAACAATGTCACTGTTCTATAAGCATTATGAGCCTAACACGGCATCTAATTTTACTTGCTGAGCTATCAGATTTGTACATAGACTTGGCCTCTGTTTGAATTCTTTCATTCTTGACTTGCTCTCACTGTTAAACACCACAAAGGCTGCAGCTGAAAGACCACAAACTAAAACTGTCTGATTGTAATCCACTGGATTCTGTCGTATCTTAATGACAGAGTTGGCATTTTAGCATTGCAGGCTTCACATAACTTAGACTTTATTAATAACGTACCTCTCCTCCCAACCCAGTATCATACACACACACACAGAGTACAAAATTAAATGGAAAAAAGAAGCCTTATGCTTTACATACATGATGAAAATCTACTTTCCGTACATCATCAATAAGTTTGACAAATCCCTGAGCTCAATGCTGAGTTTCATGTTAGGGATTTAAGAGTCAAAAAGTCGCTTCAGAAAGCTCAAGAGTTCTGTGGCAGGTTGGTTGAACTATAGCCGCTATAAAAGGATAATGCTTCCAGCCTTCACTGCACTTCTTGATGATACCTTCAGGGACAGCGAGCACACCCGTTAACATTCAGTTTGCGCTACAAAGCGCCAGGTGAGAGTGGCAAGGCATTTCTTTAGCCTGACAGGCCGGCTGTTTTACAGTAACAGGGATGACACTTTAAGCAGCACTGGTGATTCTCTGAAGACTGAAATGACTTCTTTGGTTCAGCTCGTGAGAGCAGAAATCTTTCAACCCAGTATTAGGGGAGACAGGTAAGCTTCAGACAAGAAAACACCAGAAAAGATGAACAGAGAAGAGGGGAAACTGCACTGTTTTGATCCTATAGATCATGTTGAGGACACATAAGTAAGACAACTAACAACGCTGTGGGTTTAATCTCCCATTGGGGTAGCCTCAGCTAAAGTAAGGTGAGGGGGTATGGGGTGTGGGTTCCTGGGTTTAACATGAAAATGCTTACCTTGAGCTCTGTGCTTGGGACTTGTTTTTAGAGAAACCTGACCTAAGAAGGGACACACACATACACAGCCACAAATGGAGAAGCTCAAAATGGCATGCCATCATCCAGGGTGGATTTGGGGGAGAAAAAAAGAAACTTTAATTCCAGGGATTAAAATTAACTCACCAATTTGTAAAATCCAATTGGTAAAAGCTAAAACGAGATTTAAAAACATCCTACATAAGAGAATTTCTGTCTAATATGAACATTTGCATGTTCTGTAGCCCCAATTCCACCCCTGGCCATACCAGAACAACACATCACTAATGATCCCTAAAGGCATTACTCAGACATCACCCTCACAGTCAGCTGCCATTAAAAAAAAGCAATGGAAAGTGCTTGATGACCACTCGTGTCTTAACAGCATTCACCAGAGCGGCCATGTGCAGAAGTGAAAGAGCTCCAGCACGGCTCCGGGTGAGTAATGAATGAATAAGCATGTAAGTAAATCCTGCAGTAGCCTGAGCATGTGTGACGAACGAGCACTGTGACTGCAGCTTACATCAGGGGAAACGCTCACATTTTGTCACTTGAGCTCAAATGAGCCACTTTACGACAAACACATGGTTCATGCCCATTGCTTCATTCTAGAGCACGTTTGAATTATTGGCTCACTGAGGCCGCTTTCTGAAAGTTTACCAGCATGGTCCTTACTCCAGCTTATATCTGGGATTACTCTGCAGAAAAGACTACAGCTGAGACTTACCTCACAATCAAACTACATCTCTCAGGACTTGCTATGAGAAGCAAAAGCTGTACAGTGGTCATCAAAACACTGGATGGCATGACAAATGACAGATATCACACTCACAACCTAACAAGGCAACTTCACCGCTAGGAACATTCATCCTTACCTAAACCTGCTGTGCCATTCACAAGGAAAGAAAGAAAATATGTCATATGTACCGTAAACACCCACTGCCAAAAGCCCCTTAAGATTATCATCTTTTTGAGATATTTAGTCTTCAACTTAAGGCCAACATCCCTGCACAACTAGCAACCTCTCAAAGAATATGCCTGCTCGTGAAGGACAGAAATTTCTATCACAGTTTTCAAGTGTCACATTTCCCTGACGGAACTCTCCCAGGGGATTAATAAAGTTTAAATCAATCAATCAATCAATCTTCTGTGTATGTTTTTTTTTTTTTTACATAAGAATGTGAGAAATGTTTGATAAATTTGTGCTCACCTTTAGAAATTAACTTTTTCCCCCCTTTTTTTTCCAGAGTTACCTAATAGATCTGAATAAATCTCATGGACCAAGGAAAGGGTTCTGACATTAGCGTTGTATGCAGCGCTTGATTTTAGCCCACCTGCCTGCTGCTCCCCCATCGGCCGAGTCCTGGCTCCCCGTCTCACTGGGCGTGCTTACTGACTTAGAGGGGGACACAGGGGTCGGGACTGAACAATAAAAAAACAAAAAAAAAGCAAGTATCTTATATTAAAAGCTGCATATCACAGACAAATAAAAAAATATCTAAAACAAAAATAAGTATTAGTTTTGTACTTATCTAATTGTGCTCAACAGCTTTTGAAGACATATTATAAATAACCTAAGCTAATAATAAGCATTGGAAGTGACCCAGTTTTGAGGTGTCAGGGGTGTTATTACAATTTCAGACCACTAGAGAACAGTGATCTTCCAAAAAGCTTATTTCAAGTGACCGACACCCAGAGGACTTAACCTACTGCAGTTTTTAAGAATGATCATAAAATAAAGTAGTATTCTTTTCAAAACTCAAATGGGTCTATTAGAAATAATTACCACTCCTAATCAATTATTTCAACCATTAAGAAGATTTTTGGCTGAAATAATGAAGGTTGGTATAGTTTTTTTAGAACAATAAATCTACCCTTTTGTGAAGGTGTTTTTGTACATTTTTTAATGAAAAGAGTTAAATAATATTATAGTATTCATTTATGAAGGATATTGCGTACCTAGTGGAGGCTCTGGGGAAATTCCAATACTCTGCAGCAGGGCCTCAGTCTCCCTACGCTTGCGATCTAAATCAGAATCTTCTGGAGTCGCCTCTGTCTTCTGCTGGTTTTCCGTCTGCTCAGGATACAATAAAAAAAATTTTTAAAAAACCACCAGCTTACCCATCATGACTCAAAGAACAGCTCCACTGCTCAAACATCATAATTTAAACAACACATAAAGACATGCACACGCATGCACAATTTTGATCCAAAACTCAAACACCAACCTTGTGCACACACACAGATGTCGTTCATGTGTCACAGCCTGACAAAAATCAGTCAACCACACACAAAAAAAGGAACACTAGAGTATGATGCAAAATGAGTGACGGTAGTGTGAATTTACTTCACTTTTTTCCTTACCTCTTTCTTCTTCCTCTCCTCCTCCTTCCTCTTCTTCTCCTCCCTGATCTGGGCAAGGCGCTGCTTCTTGCGCTCGAGCTCAGCTTTTAGGTCGCTTTTGTCTGACATGTTGTCCTATGGGGCTTAAAGTCAGAGGACCAGACAGGAATGAACTACATATGGTGCCACCACAATATGCTATAGTGTCATTACAGCATAACAAAGCATAAGTTTAGAAAATCTACTGTGTGTGTGGTAGTTGAAAAGCTGTGTGAGTCAGTGACAAAAAAAAGGTTCTAAAAATGGTTTTTTTTTCTATGCATTTAATGAATATATTTAAGTCCAAAACAATGAGTTTAAACAGGATCAGGATATATTTTCCTACCCAATTACTAGTGGAAGTAGGTGGTATACTGTCACTAGACCAGGTGGGGCTTTTCAAAGTACCCAACTTACAATAATATATTATCTACAGCCACCTGGGAAGTGGCCCAGTCTGAGCTTTAGAAGCTCCAAGTGTCTGAGAAAACTGGGTCAACACTGATCCTCAAAAGAGAGTTAACAATCTTTGCAGAGTAAAGTACAGAGAACACACACAGTGGTTCTCTGTCGCAAGGTTGACTTTTTTTTATTTTTATTAACCTTCACCCAAGCACAGCTGGGTGAATGAAACAGATTGAAACACCCTCACGATCATCTTCCTGTTTGCTTGCCCCGCCCACCTATGCCATGTCAAACCAAGGAAATCCAAGTTTGTGGTTCCAAAGCCAAGACTGAACAAAAAATAGTTTTCTTAAAACATTTGTATAGTCATAGGCATGTAGACATAGTCAATATTACCTGCTGAAACTTATACTGAGCATCAGATCAAGGAAGAAAGGTGATTTTAAATGACTTTGAATATGGCATGATTGTTGATGCTAGACGGGCTGTTCTGAGTATTTCAGAAACTGCTGATCTACTGGGATTTTCCCACACAATCTCTAGGGTTTATAGAGAAATGGTTAGAAAAAAGAAAAAATACCCAATGAGTGGCAGTTCAGTGAGTGAAAATGCCTTGTTGATGCCAGAGGTCAGAGGAGAATGAAAAACCACCCATTACATGCAAAGTAAGCAGAAAAGCATCTCTGAATGCACATGTCGAACCTTGAAGCAGATGGGCAGAAGACCAGACCGGGTGCCACTCCTGTCAGCTAAGAACAGGAAACTGGGGTTAAAATTCGCACAGGCTCACCAAAACTGGACAAAAACTGAAAAATACCGTCTGGTCTAATGAGTCTGACTTCTGACGCAACATTCAGATGGTAGGGTCAGAATTTGGGGTAAACAACATAAAAACATAGATCTATCCTGCCTGGTATCAACTGTTCAGGCTGGAAATGGTGGTGTAATAGTGTGGGAAACATTTTTCTTTGGCATACTTTGGGCCCCTTAGTACCAGCTTATAGTATGTTTATTCTTGTGCTGTATAGTTGCTGGCCCTGTCCATCATTTTATGGTGGGCATGGCCAGCTTTTTGATGGCTGCTTCCAGCAGGCACAAACCTCAAATCACCTCAAACACAAACGCGACAATGAGTTCACTGTACTCAAATGACCTGCACAGTCACCAGATAACAGAGCACCTTTAGGATGCGGTGAAACAGGAGAGTCGCATCATGGACGTACAGCCGACAAATGTGCAGCAACTGTTTGATGCTATCATGTAAATATGGACCAAAATATGTGAAAAATGCTCCCAGGACTTTGTTCAATCTATGCCGTGAAGAATCAAGGCAGTTCTAAAGGCAAAATGTGGTAAAACCTGGGACTATCACGGTGTACCTAATGAAGTGGCTGGTGAGAATATATTCAAAACTATCGCCAAACCTGAGTGTTACGCACATAATTAAGCCTAGCTGTGCGTGTAGGTCGTCTTATCTTCTAACATATAAACACAACAGTACTGACACATACAGAGTTATAACAGAAAAGACAAAATACGTAGCTACAAATGCACACACGGGAAGAAAAGCAAAAACTACTTAATCTATTAATGGCTATCGCTAGCCGGAAATTAAGCCATTCGCAGCTAGCTAATTGCAAATGTGCAGCATTAATACAAAAGTCGACGCCTTTAAGGCCTTGACATCAATGTTACAAAGGAATTCACTGATACAAACGGGCCTAATTTATTGAAAACAACCGCACGGTGTAGTGTTATTCTTTCACTCGTACCTCCTTTTCCACTCGTTGTGATAATGATGTGTCACCGGCAAAGATGCTGTCTCACTGCTGCACCTCCTCAGGGGGAAAAATCAACACATCCTCTGTTGGCCCAAATGGCACTGTGTCAAAACGGCTCTGGTTTTAGCCTTTTCGTGTGGTTAATGATAATACGGGTCAAAGACGGGCATTTCAGCTAACGAAGACCCCAAACAACAGATACTGTAAAACAGGTGCACCGCACGCCGATACATCCCTAGGAAGAGAGAGCAGGATGATGCTGAGAAGGAAGAGGGGGTGAAATCCCACCTTCTTTCACCACAACCGCCAACGCCGCCATCCTGTGGCCGAGATAGAGAAGTGGGTTTTAAACGACCAAAACTAAATGGGATAAACAGGAATTATTGTACATTTCTAGAGCGTCAAACACGTTTAACAAGAAAAGAGGATATCATTTGCAGTTGAAGGTTTTGTGGCTTTTGTTGCCGTTTTCACCGGAATATACGTATGTAATGAATGGATTTATTATGGTAAGCATCCAAAAGTTTAAATCAGAGAGGCAGCTCAGACATCTGGTCGGTAGGGGATACACGTAGAGCACGTTTGGCATCACTCGCTGTTGAAATTACTCCACCCAAAGTCAGGACAACACGGGCTCTGATTGGCTGTTTCTGATGTCACTCTCTGCCCTCCCTCCCCCTCTCCTACGACAACAACACACTTCGCTGAGCATAGAAGTTGAATTTGAGGGGCACAAAGCAGCATTCAAAAATGCAAAGGCACTGCTAGAGAAACCCACAAACAGCTTCCTTGAAGCTAATAAGAGGTATGACGCCAGCTAGCTGAGACTGCGCCGAAGAAAGAAAGGGCTGTTTGTTTCTGACAGAGTTGGGGTCTCCAAAGGGGAGGAAAAATGAAGTTCGCTCAGTTTTTGCTGAAAAATAACTTTGTGGCTGGGATACCCAAACAAGTGGAGAGGTTTTCTCAAGTTTTCTCCATCTCCCCTATCTATGAAGCAGTTCATCGACTTTGGTAGGTGTACTAGAGAAAATTGTTTTTTGTTATTTTCTTTGTGTGTGTATTTTTTTCATTCCACAGACATCTGTAAACTGTCAAAGTGCAGATGCTTCAGTTGCTGGTTAAAGTTAATTTCATGTCCTCAACAAACTCCCCTAAAGGAATATACGTCCACAAAGATGACACAGAGGTCATGTTTTTGTGCTTGCTCAGTGATTTTTTTTTTCCTGATGTTGTTCCTCATGTGACTGCAGGCTCGGCCAATGCATGTGAGAAGACCTCCTTTGTGTTCCTGCGACAGGAGCTTCCTGTTAGACTGGCTAACATCATGAAGGAAATTGATTTCCTCCCTGACAAACTCCTTGGCACTCCATCACTAAAGCTTCTCACCAGCTGGTAAGAAATTTAGATGGTAAAAAACATCCCTTTAGTAAAGATCATACGGATAATTGGACATCAATAGTGCATCGGGTGCATCTTCACATTCCCACCTTTAAGAAAGTGGATGATACACACACACACACACACACACACACACACACACACACACACACACACACACACACACATATATATATATATATATATATATATATATATATATATATATATATATATATATATATATATATATATATATATATATATATGGTGTCCCAAGTTTGTTCTTTACAGAAGTCCCATACTCCTGTACTGCAAGGACTGGTTCCTGTTTCAAAGCATGCTGGTCCGTGCAGCACATGAGTGGTGCCTGGGTTCAGCTGCAAGCCCTCTACTTATCATCACTCAAAGTATACTTCCCTCCCATTACACCATCTTGATATCTGACTTCAGATGTAAACCCCTCCTGTAGTTTTGGTGAACTGAACCTTATGTGTTCTGAAGTTGTGTGACTGTTGTTTAGCTGTGCACCAAATCCCATCCTTCCCCGCCCAGCTGATTTTTGTGCCCGCACTGGCAACTGATCTGGAAACATGTCTTTGTCTGGATTAGGTCAGGCTGATGTAACAGCCGGACTCACAGTCCCCATTTCACATTGCTGTGCTGTCCTGACGGTAGCTTTACGACTTAATTATTAACGCATTCACTTCAGTCTCGCATCAGTGGTGCACTGTGAAGATGTAGCACATGTTTTGACTATGGACGAATGCGTGTCTGTACATCAGTGTGCCAGTATACCAGCATACTATGTTGTGTGAACCTGTGTGTACACTCCCATTTCAAGGTACACTGTCAATCCAAGCAGAGAAAGGTTGTAAACAAGTAGAGGTGTGCATATGTAGGAGAAATCACAGGCATGTTTTTTTTATACCTTCTTAACTGTGAGAAGAGTAGCTGTAATGATTTTTTGTTATGAAACAGCAGCTGCATTTCCAACCATAGCAGCTGAAACTTTTGATCTGAGGACCAAAACATGAAGGTTATTTCAGACTGTTGAGTTGTCTCCATTTCCAGCACAGTCTAAAGAGGTTGGGCCAGGCTGAGGTTGCTTTCTTCTGTAACTGTGCTTTATACAAATAGAAAGCTCTGGTCCTTTTGGTAGGAATGCACTGAGCTTCTCCACTGGCTCCTGGGGATTGTTCCTGTAGTGGAAAAGGCCCCATTTACTGGAACTTTACTCTATGTGTTCTGCCTCTAGTTTTACTGTATGGATCACAAAGTACGTACAGATCTAGTCAAAGGGGAGCTCAGCTTTGTTTGTTTGCACAATTGAAGTGCTCAGCAGCTTTTCTTAAATTCTTAAAATAGCAGTTAGGTTTTCCACCAAAGCAGCTGCTTTCTTTGTAGCATCGCAGACTACAAACGGGACCCTAGCATGTTGATACTGTACAAGTTACACAAGCACATGCCACAAAAAGGACTTAACCCACCCCCACTCTTAAACAGAAGTCACATCAGCAGCTATATTTGGCCGTGTACCTCCTGTACTGTGGCAGTCTCTTTCCTATAGAGCCCTGAGCATTGCCTGCAAAAAGTTTGATCTGTTATTTCTTATTGTTGTTGACAAGGTTAAGACATTTTAGGCCTCAATATTTGTGGGCAAACTTGTGGAAGAAGTCTGTCCAAGCATAAATATCTGTTTGCAGAGTGTATCTTCATTAGAAATCAAGGGCCTGGAAGGTCAGTTGAGGGACACTGTGTTGATTTTGACGCTACACTGCTGTTAACCTTTCACCCAGTTTTTCTGTAGTGAGGCGGTGCAAGCGAGCATGACTCCATGAGCTCAGCACTTCCTCATTCACTGGTCTAGACTGAATACAATCAACTTTTATTTAAAGAGAGGAGGTTGTTGCATCAAATTATAACAGATAAAGCAAAATCACAGGACTCTTTTTCATTATATTTCACATTCTTGCCGTTGAAGGATCATCTGTGCCTTTTTTTAAAAAAAATCTATTCCTTTGTGTCCATCAGGTATTCACAGAGTTTGTTGGAGCTTGTAGACTTTTTAGAACAAGATCCAGATGATAAGGATGTCCTGAAAAAGTAAGTCATATGCAGACATTTTCCAGTATACTTGTACTGATTGTTAATAAATCTTTTTCCCAGAGTCTTTGTATTGAAGGTGCTGCAATTCAAGTTATTTATAGCTGAGTGATAGCCAACACTATCCCGCAATTTATGTAATGACACATTTACTGTTAGACTTCAAACTTGGGATGACTCCAAGATATACAGATTGAGCATAACATTATGATCACCTGTCTAATATTATGGTGGTCCTCCTTTTGCTGCCAAAACTGCCCCGACCCGTCATGGCATTGATTCCACTAGACCCCTGAAGGTGTGCTGTGGTATAAACTGCCAAGATGTTAACAGCAGATCCTTTAAGTCCTATAAGTTGCGAGGTGTGGATCGGACTTGTTTGTCCAGCACATCCCAGGGATACTTTACCGGATTGAGAACCGGGGAATTTGGTTGCCAAATCAAAGCCTCAAATTGCTGTGGTCCTCAAACCATTCCTGAACCTTTTTTGCTTTGTGGCAGGGTGCATTATCCTGCTGAAAGAGCCCACAGCCATCAGGGAATACCGTTTCCATCAAAGGGTGTACATGGTCTGCAACAATGCTTAGGTAGGTGGTATGTGTCAAAGTAACATCCATATGGATGGCAGGACCCAAGGTTTCCCAGCAGAACATCACCCAAAGCATCACACTTCTGATCATAGTGCATCCTGGTGCCAGGTGTTCCCCAGGTAAGTGATGCACCTGGCCATCCACCCGATGTAAAAGAAAACATGATTCATCAGACCAGACCACTTTCTTCCATTGCTCCATGGGTCAGTTCTGATGCTCACATGCCCATTGTTGGCGTTTTTGGCAGGTGACGGGGGTCAGCTTGAGCACCCTGACTGGTCTGCGTCTGTGCGCCTCAAACATGATGCATTATGTATTCTGACACCTTTCTGTCAGAACCAGCATGAACGTCTTCGGCAATTTGAGCTACAGTAGCTCGTCTGTTGGATCAGACCACGCGGGCCAGCCTTCACTCCCCACATGCATCAGTGAGTCTTGGCCACCCATGGCCCTGTCGCTGGTTCATCACTGCTCCTTCCTTGGAACACTTTTGATAGATACTGACCACTGCAGACCGGCAACACCCGACAAGAGCTGCAGTTTTGGAGATGCAAATTGTGATGCTAGACCCATAGTCATGCAGCCATCACAATTTGGCTCTTGTCAAAATTGCTCAAATCCTTATGCTAACATCAACTTTGAGGGCAAAATGTTCACTCTCGCCCTAATATATCCCAGCCAGTAACAGGTGCCATGATGAAGAGATAATCAGTGTTATTCACTTCACCAGTCAGTGGTCATGAAGTTATGCTTGATTGGTATATGATCAAAATCAGTAGGACAGTCATCTGAATCCCTGATGTGGTCCCATCATTCATGCTCACATGTGGCGAATGAAATTATAGATACCCTGGTTTACTGAAATCTGCCTTTGTCATCTCAGCTTGAGCTGAACTAAACTTGCTCCAGCCTTTGATCTTTGGTTGCTTTGACTTTCTGTCAGGTTTCACCTGTTGTTTTACTCAATGCAGTTTCTTTTAACTTGCCAAATGACTTTATAGCAGAGCACTTCTACAGCTGATTGTGATGCATTTTTCCCTAAATGGCCATGATGTGCTCTCTATAGCAAGGTGAACTTACTCTCAGAAGCATCATGTCCCTTCACATAGTCATGCATCTATCATGCTGTTGTCCCCAGCTTTACACAGACTCTAGTAAACATCAGGAACCGGCATAACAACGTGGTGCCCACCATGGCTCAGGGTGTGGTGGAGTACAAGGAGGCTTTCGGCGTGGACCCCGTCACCAACCAGAATGTTCAGTACTTCCTGGACCGCTTCTACATGAGCCGCATTTCCACACGCATGCTCATGAACCAGCACAGTCAGTATAGTATCCTCTGATTAACTGTGAGTTAATCAGCATAGTTGTTAACACTCACAGCTCATGTTATTAAGCTAACCCTCCGGAGTCTCTTATGTAAAGAGACAAAATGTTATGTTCAAAGAGATTTTTTGAATTATTGAACACATCGTCTTCCTTCAAATCCTGTATTGTAGGTGGATGCATGAGGTAAACAAGTCAAGGGCTTAATTTTAAAGAAGCAGCTGCAGCGCTGCTAGAGATCAAAAAATTTCAAGGAAGCTGGCCGTAGTTATTTAGCCAAGCCAATGTTCATCGTTAGAAGTTAAAGCAATGCAAAAATAAGATAAAAGGAACAAAATTTTTAAAAGGAATAGAGGAAGTAACACTTAATGAGCGGATTCACCACCAAGTTGTGTTCTTGTGCATTTTTAAGAGTTAAAACTGTGATATCGAGAAAGGGTATCAAATGCTACTCTCCTAAAAAAATGACCAGAGGAGGTAAAGATAAATTGCATTGTGCTGATTGTGGATTTCTTTGTCCATTGTTGCCTACCATAGCATTAACCAATGAATAATAGCACATAATCAAGACCCAACCTGATAACAATAGTTTTACAGCAGTTCTGTTGTACTGACTGTATAATATGTCTTGCTTGCTTTTCAGCAGAACATATATGTATGTATACCTACGTTAACAAAAAATACTCAGCTATTACTAATAATCCTCACTGTAAATAACTTACTTCATTGCTTCATACATACCTTATGCAGTTCTGTAGTATTCACAGATGTGTAGCATTATGGTTGGTGAATTACTCTGAGTCCCTCATAGTGTTTTTTTTTTTTAATGTGTGCACTGTAGCATTAATATTTGACGGCAGTGTAAATCCAGCCCATCCCAAACATATTGGCAGCATTGACCCCACCTGTGATGTTGTGGAAGTAATAAAAGGTAATGAATTATGTATCTCTATGCACACACACTCACGCCCACACACGCCGTGTTATCTGTTTTCCACTACTCATCTGTTTATACAGCTACATGACATTTTGACCTTTTATTATCTGATGTTTTGAGTCAGTGTGCTTAGTGTGGGGAACTGATGTGATCGCAGTGAGACTGAGAACGAGGACTTCCGGCCTTCTTGTTCTTTCACTTTGTTTTGTTTTTTTGTGGTTACATGTTGTGACACTGAAAACATCACGTTTTGCTTCCCTTCTCAGATGCCTACGAGACCTCAAAGATGCTGTGTGAGCAGTATTACATGACCTCTCCTGATATGGAGATCACAGAGAGTCAATTGTAAGTGTTTAGAACCATCAAACGTTGCCCTTTTTCTCTGGATGCAGCTCTGCTCTATATTTTCTGCTTGTTGACATTTGTGGAGAGGATAGCTTTGCCGTGCTTTCTGTTTGCTGGATTTTCTGTTCTAAGAAAGAACGAACCGAAAGTCTGAGTTAGTCACTGGGGTGACAGGCAGGTTTTCTTCATCTCTGACTCCTCCCCTCCTGCTGCAGCTGAAAAGGCCTGCTGACACTCAGTTCCTCATTCTTATAGTCAAATGTCATAACACCATCAGAACGCAATAATTTGCTGTTTACATCTTCCGAAAGCGAATCCCTGTTGGATATTTGTTCTTTCCTCGTTATGTTCAGCAGTTTTATAATCAAATTGTCATCAGTGTAGGGACAGAAGTAGCCATGACTGGACCTCATGGACTTATTGTAGCTCATAATAAGATCTACAGGCTATATCAATATATCACCGAAAACATTTACTGTAGTAATTACTGTTTAAATTGACCAATCGGTATCATGTGTTGTAATGGGTCAATGGGTAATGGATCAAAATACCTGCTGATTATGTAAATATTTGAGTGAACAGTCACTCTAGGATTATAGTGGACTTTTGAATGCAGGCCGCAGGTAGTCTGAATGTGTTTTGACTGTATTTCATGTTGAAATACGATCTTGTGCAAAAGACTTGAGCAATCGCTCGTTTTATATTTTGCTAGAAAATGAGAAAAGGGTGCGGAAATTTATTGAAACATTTATTGAAACTCACTTACCCATTAATATGAATGGGTACTGTAAGCCTTTCGTCCCTGTTTCTCTAAAACTGGCTTCTTGACAGCCGCCCTTCCACCGACACCATATCTGATGAGGCTTCAGTGAAAGGTAGATGGGTAAACTCAAGAGCCAGATGTATCTCTCAGTTCCTGTGTCAGTGCCTGTGTAATAGCTATTTGGGAATCACCTTGTTGGTGCAAAAAGATTACAATTTTATTTCTGTCAAACTCTTATCTTTGCCATTTTTTTGTAGATTCAGCTAAAGAAATGGGTGAAAAAGAAATGAGTGAAAAAGCAGCCAGTGAAAGGCCTTCAGAAACCCTGGAGAACTGTTGCTCAAGACCACTTTAAAAAGTTATAGAAAACAAGAACTTTTATTCCTTGGAAGCAAAACAGAAAGAAATGAGGGGTGGCTCAAGACTTTTGCACAGTACTGTATGTTCCCACATTGAAATACAATAAGTGCTTTTCTGCAACATTTTTAAATAGACATCTAAAAAGCTTTAACCTTGACATCGTTCCATGGCATATCACCAAAATGAATATTACTGGGTCTGGCTAATATGAGAGGTCCATAGATAAAGTGTCTTATCTGTTTAACTGATACTTTTATCTTAAGATGCTGTCACTTTGCATTTTGCCGGTGACCGGTTTCAGCTGATTAATAAGAGCTTAAATTGGAATGTATAATTTGGTAGGATTCCAGCTTTATCCATGTTGGGTAAATGTCATTTTCCACATTAACACACTTCCATCTTCCCCACTCCACATGATTAAAAAAGGGCCTGCTTGTTCCCATTGCGAATCCTTGTATTGAAGCTGCATTAATCATGGCTTTTTTTTTTCTCTTCCGTGCATGCACTTAACTCAGGGTGAGCATACTCAAGAGTTGAGAGAATCGACTCTCATCAGCTTTTCTGAAACAGGAAACTCAGAGTTTGTGGACAGATTCTTTCTGGAACAGGGCCCTGATGTGCTCCTTTTTATACTTTTATACTGAGGGTGTCTGTTTCCCATCTGCTGGCTCTGCCAAAAGCTCAACGTTAGCTCACTGAAAGCAAAACAGAAAGAAATGAGGGGTGGCTCGAGACTTTTGCACAGTATTTTACATTAACGTGGATATTGGTTCCTGCTGCAGTATATCAGACAGAATGTGTACCAAGCTTTAAATGTATAGACGATATGACAGGTATGTAATAAACAGTGAATAAAAATTAAACTTATAAATAATAATGCTTGCTCTTTTTGCATAATATGGTGAGAGTTGCTCAAATCAAGGATGAGCTAATTAAAGAGACTGTATTCACAGGTTGCAGCTGCACACTCACTGATTTTGATACAGTCAACCATTCAATTCTTTCAACAAGACCCTAATGTAAATATCTAGGGTGTAATATTTGTGGCAATTTTAAGGGAGTAACTTTTTTTTTCTTCTTGTGGTCAATGTCATGAAATGATTCACAGCCAAAAACCCCGGCCAACCCATCCACATCGTGTATGTGCCATCACATCTCTACCATATGCTCTTTGAGCTCTTCAAGGTACAGTATTAAACACGCTCTATTGTAAACAGGACATTTATTGCTGTTCTTCATGCGTCTCCTCACTTGTTTCTCTGCCAGAATGCCATGAGAGCTACAGTAGAGACGCATGAGACAAGCCCAGCATTGCCCTTGATCAAAGTCCGCGTTTCACTGGGCACTGAGGATCTCACTATCAAGGTACATGAGGACAGAGAGTGACGATAGGCCGCAACCTTTGTACTCCAGGCAGCACTGTGCACATTGTACTTTGTTCTAAGTCTGCTCTTACTTGGTATATATATCATAAATACAACTACCTTGATCACTTGATACACAAAGTACCACATTGTTTCGATTATGTTCAAGAGTTTATTGGCTCTGCTGACAAAACACTAAGAACTCTTTAAATGTAAAATACCTCTGCATTATTTTCAGATGTCTGACAGAGGAGGCGGAGTCCCTCTAAGGAAGATCGAACGTCTCTTCAGCTACATGTACTCCACAGCTCCCAGTCCGGTCCATGTAGACAACTCTCGTAATGCACCTCTGGTGAGAGGAAAGCTGCCACACTGGCTGTTGGACATTTATTTTTGTCCAACATGGCTGCAAGCTTGACATTTCATTTTGGCACAGAGCGTTCTCGTGAAGGTTTCCAATCAGTCCCTTGTAACAGCTGATAGAAATGAGTGTCCAGTTTTAGTGAGTTTATAGTTGAGTGGTGCCTTTGATGCAGACCAAAAAAACACAAAAGACAACTGAGTGAATGAGCACAGAATTACTTCCAGGGTTAAGAAAAGCAAATCATTGAAAAAATAAAGAAATTAAAAAAAAAAAAAAAAGCAAATCACAATATCTAAGAAACTGTGAAGTTGGTAGGCCTCTGAAAATGGCTCAAATGGTAATAGGATATAATTAGGTTGTATAAAAAAAATTCCTAAACAGTTAATGCAAAGTTTTTGCTAACCCCCTTGAATTTAAGTTGAAAGTCTTACTTATATTTTAAGTTTAAAATCAAAGCTGAATTCAGTTCAGCCTGTTCTAACTAGAGATTATACTAGCAAACATGGTTGCAAATTAGCTTATTACACTGTGGAGTGCAGTCAGCGGTGGTCAATTGGTTTAAACTGTAACTATGAGAGAAACTGAGGACTTCTACAATATCCATTTTGTTTTGTTTTGTTTTTGTTGCAGTATTTTTAGACTAATCTATAAAGACAATGTAATTTTTTTTTAATGTTTCCTTGTCCCCCTCCTTTATTCAGGCTGGTTTTGGCTATGGCCTGCCCATTTCCCGCCTGTATGCCAAGTATTTCCAGGGAGACTTGCAGCTCTACTCTATGGAGGGTTACGGGACATCAGCAGTCATATACCTGAAGGTGAGAACAGCTCCACTTTAACACACAATGTCAAAGGGAAAGTTGAAGGCCAAGTTGGTGCAAAATTCACAGACTAACGTACTGGATAGGCTGAGTGGAGGCAGACATAGAGTTTAACACAGACATGTTGTAGATTGTAATTCACAGATGGGATTTTAAACAGGCTGCTGAGTTGTAATTAGACACCCATGGACTCTGGTGGGAGAGCAGGGTGGGTGTGGGTGTGATAAGACTCCAAAGTAATGAGTTCCCTTTTGTGCTGCATCACCAGGCTCTGTCTTCAGAGTCAGTGGAGAGACTTCCTGTTTTCAACAAGTCAGCCCTGCGGCATTACCAGTCCAGCACAGAGGCCGATGACTGGTGCATGCCCAGCAAGGATCCAAAGAACCTAGGCAGGTATGAGGAGAGTCAGTGATGGCAGACTAAAGGAGGAGGTTGAGGAGAAGAAGAGGAACCAAATGCTTTCGGCATGTTGCTGGACCGGGATTTTTGCTGTGGAATCTTCTCTCCCTGGCGAGGGGAACTAAGAAGGAAACAAATGTTTATCGTTGGTATGAGGAAAGATACGTGCACAGCAGTAACTAACCTGAACTATGATCCAGCATCTGATTTTAGACCAGCCGTCACAAAATATGCTGCTAATGAAAATGGAACAATTAATAATTTCCTTTTACCTCAGTAATTACACTCGGAATAAAAGCATGGTGTTTGTGTAACATTAGTATCCTTCACAATCTCGACATTGTATTCAGTTTATTAAATTCACAAGTGTTTTATGTTTGTTTTTTGCATCAGGTTAAATTTGTATCAGTGCTCTTTACAGGCCAGCCCGAGCCGACTGAAGTGTTTGTGTCATTAAACAGAACGGGAGCGTGATCACTGACTGCCGCATAAACACGAGGGGAGCAAAGTCTGTTTCCAGTGATCAGCTATAATTTGCAGGACTGCTTCATTCACACAGCTTTCATTGTGAACAACAGCAACTGTGAAATTATATTTGCTGTGATGCCATATATGGGTGTGTGTGTGTGTGTGTGTCTGTGTGTGTTTGCGGTCTTTTGTTAGAGGATTTTCAGTGTCACTAATTATCCGCCTTGTGTCTTTATGTGAGCTGAAAGGGTTTTTATGTCATATTTGTTTAGATGGGTGAATAATTGTTGTACGTTTTACCTTCACAACGATTTTTAACGTGTTAAAACATATGTGAGGTTCATTGAGAGGCAGGAAATTGTACTTTAGCTCCCTGGTGTGTAACACACTGTAAGCCATCACACTGTTATCTGGACCTGACAGGATATATTCAGGGTTGCAGGCACATAGGAGTAACACAAACACAGTAGAGACGACTCTATGCAAGCTGTAAGCCATTACATATTTTTATATTCTGTCCTTTTAGTTTCAAGTCTGTAGAAATGTCTTGGAAACTTAATGTTGAGTGGTATGAAATGAAAATATTAAACTTTATATGTTGTTTTCCCTTGAGTTAATAAGCAGTTTTCACTTTTTACTCTATAGGCATTACTCACAGTACAGGTGTCGTTGTACTAAGACTGTGGTTCACCACTAAAAGGACCAGTGAATGTAGAAACTAAAAAAAATAATAAAAAAACTCATGTCACCTCTCTGTGTATCATTTCTTCAGCTCATGCTTTTGCACCTTGATGTTCGTTTGAGCAGTTGCTGAACAGAAATTGTTTAAACAGCCCCGATCCCTTCTCTCTCTTTTTTTCACAGCTTGTTTTAGGAAACTTTGCTGTCTGTAAGCCACTATAATAGGCACGGTCTGGTGGCTTTCCATGGCCGGCTTCCAGTAGAGGCCGAGAACAGGCTGTCTTGTTTCGCAGCTTCATCAGTGTGCACTCAAATGTGGCACTCTTTTCTAGTTAGGCTGCCTTTCTCTGTGTCCCTCGGCTCTATTTTACAGTTTATTGGCATGGTGTTGTACAAATACAGGATTATGCAAGGTCATCCTCGGAGATACAGTAAGAGGATATAAAATATAAGCTCACTGTAACAGTGAGTTTCAGTTAAATGTAAAAACCTATTATCTGTGCCATTATTTATTTATTTTTTTCTTACAATATAATCCTCACAGGTTTATTTTTAGAATTAGGGTCCTTTAGTCATCCAGACAATGTTCCCCCTACAGGAAAGCAGAAGAGTACATTAAAAACTTTATTTGGATCTCTGCCGTGATCTTCACATAAAAAAGGGAGAAAGTGCAAATGAATACAAATATTACAGCACAAATAGCCTGTTTCTGTGTTCAGTTGTGTAACTTGTAGTATTTGCATTAATTCCTGTACAAGTGTGCACATGCTGGGACACGAGTTCACCTCAGTTTACCCTTTAGTGTTGACACTGTGTTTATTTATAAGGTTGACATAACTACTGAATAGCTCCAGTAGATAAAGTGCAGTGCTTTCAGGTGTATTAAATAGATAGACTGTCGTGTTTAATGTTGAGACTTCATAGATGGAGTCCATGTTGTCCTATCCATGCAGTGTCGGCTGGAATAATCTCCAGGCCCTGTTCAATGAATTGGATAAGCAGTTAAGATAAAGGATTTATGGATGGATGGATTTTAGGCTGCAAGTCTCAGTAATGTTGTATACAATTATTCTTGGCTTGTATAAAAAGTATAAAACAAGTTCCGCACAGACACACCTGCATGACCTATGAACTGCTGTAAGGTTCATAATGACTTTACCTGCCTCTCTGCATTACCAGTTATAAACAACTGCTTCTGTTTCATTCACA
Organism: Pterophyllum scalare; assembly: GCA_024447675.2. Classification (NCBI taxonomy): domain Eukaryota; kingdom Metazoa; phylum Chordata; class Actinopteri; order Cichliformes; family Cichlidae; genus Pterophyllum; species Pterophyllum scalare. The sequence continues at coordinate 62,609 of JAMQGT020014095.1, forward strand.
TTCATTTTATTTGAAAATCGGCACGGAGCAAAAACTCTCAGGTAAGCTTGCTTGTAATCTCTCTAAGCAGCTGTGGCGACCCCTTGTGGACATAGCTTTAGTCTTCAGGAATAGTTCTCCAGGGTTCTTGAAGGATGTTTCAGAGCTCTTCTTTGGATGTTGGCTACCTTTTTTTTTCGTTCTCTGTCAAGATGATCCCACACTGCTTCAATAAAGTTGAGGTCTGGGCTCTGGGGAGGCCAATCCATAACTAATAGTGTTCCAATGTGTGTTTTTCTACCCAGGTATGTTTTTACTGCATTGGCAATGTGCTTGGGATCAGTGTCACGCTGAAAAAATGAAGCTGTTGCCAATCAGACAGTTTCCAGATTGTGTTGCATGGCGATGCAATGTCTGATGAGGCTTCAGTGAACAGTAGATGGATCACCTGATGGGCCAGAAGCATCTCTCAGATCCTGTGTCGGGTATTTATTTATTTTTTCCTATTTTAGGCCTGCCATTTCTACTTTTGTCCTTCCCTTGTCCAGTCTCCGCTAACCTTTTAAGGATACACTACACTGCATGCCAACACGTGCCAAGTTTTCAGTTAATCTCTCTTTGGGAATCTCTCTTGTTCAGACTTTTGTACAGTACTGTATACAGATTCTCATATACTGGAAGCGTGATTATGCAAACACTAAATATTTAGTCTATTATTTTCGAAACATTTGAAATGAATCCTTGAAGAGATCTGTTTTTTTTTTGTTTTGTTTTGTTTTTTTTTGCCTCAGATATTCACGTTGTGCTAACACTTAGAAAATGTATTTTTCTATGTGTGTGTCTATAATTTATCATTAGAGATGACAAAGAATACTAAGGATGAAGCTTTAATCTTAATGTTTCATTAGGCTGGCAGTTCATTCATCTCCCCTAGCATCTCCTCCAGCCTGCCTCAATCCAATGAGTTCTTTTCTTTGTTGTACATTAGCTTTTTCTCCCTGTGACTCACCATCTGGATAAAATAGACATCATTACAGCATGCTGTTGTGACTGGGATGAATGGACCAGGCCATGCTCTCTAAAGGATTAAAGGCAGACTTGAGACCATTCAGAACAGTAAGAGATGATTTACTGTGTTCATTCTGATAAAATCTAACAAGAATATCAAGCTACCATCTCTCTTTTTACAAAGTTATCCCTGTTCTTGTGCTGTAGTCAGTGTTTTCAGTTTTGTGGCTACACGCAGTCCACTGGAAAAGCAGGCACTTGTTCCAGAGTGCTTTGTCAAGTGTTTGTTCTGCAGAAAGTGGAACATGCGTTTGAGAGTGAGCATTAAGGCTGGTTGCCGGGTAGATTTTGAGCCTCCGTGGCATGTGCTGTCATAGACAGAGAAGCTGGTCAACACTGCACAGGTGGAAAGAAACGACAGCAAACAGACTCATGTAAGACTCTTCAGATGCTTCTTTTTTGGAGGGCTAAAGGCCCCTCTGTCAATTTAAAGACTAAAGTAAATGCAAGATGGGAATCAAACTGTTTCTTTTTTCAGTTTTATTATTTTCAGATCCCTGGAAACCTTGGGTGTGTAAATTTATCACTGATTGGTCATGCAGTTGCCCATGTTTTTAGGATGCTCTGTGTCAAGATTATTCAAAGTTCTGTCCTCAGATTTGTTTTATCCACTATTTTAATAAACCACTGCACTGGAATTGGAAATTTTCTCTTTGTGGAGACAACAATGTACTTTGCTCCTGTGCAGATTCTAGTTATGCAGCCGCTCTCTATCTACAGCACTCATTTAACCTTCAAAAAAACCCACCCCCATAATTTGGTCATTATCTGTGAAAAGGCCAAATGGTTGTTTTTGAGCGCAAGAAATTCTGAATATGGAAGTTTGTTCTTATAATAACAACCTACCAGACATGTCATTTGGGTGGATGAAAAAGCTTACTTTAAAAGTTAATCTTGTTTTCCATTCTTTACAAGAAACGGAATTACTGTTATAAGTTATTTTTCAGGCAGGCAACTAACTCCACTGTCAAACCTTTAGATGAAGTATTTAAGCTCTCTATCAATGAGGAGGACTCAACAGCTATTTTTTAAAAAAAGAAGCCTTTTTCCTTTCAGTCCAGCTGTCCTGGAATGTTTCTAGCTAATAACTAAATCACAGAAATGGCTCATCCTGCAGGCGCCAAAGAAGACCTCTTTTTCTCTTTTGTCTCTCTGAGCTTTCTGAAGTTTCTAAATAAATAAAATGTTAATGATGATGATGTTTCATCTTGCACTCGCGTTTTTCATTTCCACGGTCAGCAGAGAGGCACTTAATAAATGTTTCTACTCAGCTCATTAGGCCACATTCTGCACATTAGTCAGTCAACGCATCTCTATCAGTACAGCATCCCCTCAGGTTCCCAGTAATAAATATTTCTTCATGGATAATGGCAGAGGCAGCTGTGGCACTCCTCTGTCACAGAGCCTGCCCAGGGCGGCTCTGATGGCACATCTGCTGAGGTGAAGCAGACTGCGAGGAGCGCTGATGCAAACGGCAAACAAAGAGTCGTAGAAGTCTTTATGGCGCTGGGGAGACCAAAACAAAACACAAAACACACGCTGCTGCATAACTTTAACTAGAGGACACAGTCAGCCATATTTAGCTAATGTAAACATGCTGATCAATTTAAAAGGGGCATTACATTAATTTACATGAATCAATTAAGAGTTGAAAGACATCATATGGCTTTGACACCTGATCAGTGAATTTGTTCATCTATATATATTTAATATTTTAACATTATGTTCTTAGACTCTTGGCTACTTATTGTTTTTTCATTTGTATTTAAAGACAGAAGACAGTAGTCTTTACCCAGTCTAACGCTACCTTGTAGCAGTCATCAGGGATAGCAGCTCTCCACTTCCTTGTGGGCTTTATACTTTCATAAGAGTTAACCAAGATTTCTATTACTCTGGGGTAGTCATGACAGGACTGCAACACCTGTTCAAAACATCACACAATATAGACTGATTGTTTAGTATTAAAAAGCAGCACAAATCCATATAATCGATTCATCATCATCATCATCATCATCATCTGTACCTTGTGGAACTGTGATGGGTAGATCTGTGCTGAATTGTAGTTGAGCAGCAGCTGAAAGCAGAGGTCCGGTATGGCCATGGGTCTGACTTCTGTCACCTTGATGAGATACTGAATGGGGGAACAGCCGTTGATGTCCATGGCTCGAGGATCTGCTCCAGCCTCCAGCAGCATCTTTATCAGGACGTGATCGCAGTTCCAGGCTGCCTTGTGAAGAGCTGTTTTATGGTCCTCCTCCTGAAGACTGGGATCTGTAACAGAAATCATATCACAAACAGTGCAGTGGCCATTTTTAAGGGTTTGGGTGTTAAAGGCAACGTCAAGGAAACTTATCCACAATTTCTGACCAGCTTGGTGGTCCAGCAGGAGGCGACAGACTAGATGGTGGTCGTGGCTATAGATTTGCTCTTTAGTGTCAAAAGCCCAGTAGGCTGCAGTCATCAGAGGAGTCTCCTGCATAGAGTTCATTGCATTCGCAGATGCTCCATGAGCCAAAAAGAGAGCCACCAGTTCCGGGACACCAAATCTGGCTGCTGTGTGTAGAGGTGTGTCCGCTTCATTGTTGTGGCTCGCCTCATTGACTTTCGCACCTCCATGAGGGGAAAAAAAAAATAGTTTGAGCAGTTTTTCCAGCATGTGTATTTGTACTTTCATCTGCCCATGCATCCTTGCCTTCTCACCTTTGAGGATGAGCTGCTTGGCACAGCCCACAGACTCCTGGGTAATGCAGTAGTGCAGCGGTGTGTGTCCACTCAGTGACAGGCTGTTGACCTTTGCCCCATGAGCCAAAAGCAAGGCCACACAGTCTCCATTGGAGACTTCGCAGGCCACATGCAGCGGAGTCTTCCCATTGGGCATCCGGTTCACAGCTGCCCCTTTCTGAAGAAGTACCAGTGCCGTTTCCACAGCATTGTACATCACACATACATGGATCCCCATGGCCCAGGACTTCTCCAGTTTGTAGCCTGGTAGCCAGTATCCTAAAAGAGATCAGAAAATTAAGAAGCAATTCATAGCAACAGTAAAGGTGTTACACTTTTTTCTGAACTACAGCAGTTTCATCTAAGTGCTTTGTAACATTTGAGTTACACACACAGAATCCAGGATACTGCATTAAAGTGTATGTAATAGTCCATCCTGTGTAGTCTATTGCTACAGTCAGGTTTAGGCTCTATGGAAGTTTTGCACCGCCTAGTGGTTAATGGAGTGATTACCAACTACAGAGGAGTGTATCAAATCTTATGATTTGGATTTAGTACACAAGCACAAACACAGTTTTCCCGCACCTTGTTTGTATGAGGCCAGGACCATGCTGGGATCTTCCACCTCCAGCACGGTGTCAATATCTAGTGTGCTGGTATGTAAAATCTGCAGAACTTCCTGTGCATTGTTTGCCTGCAAGGCCTTCAGGAACCGTTCTTTCAGCTGCTTTTCAGCCAGTTTTCTGGGACTCAACTCCTCCATGAAATCTCTGAGAGAAGGCCCTTGGTTTGCCAAAGCAGCTGGCTCAGAGTTTAATATTGTCCATAAAGCATGGAGTACGTTGGAAACGAACGCACAAATGTTGACGATGAAGGATTCCAGCATACCAACCATTCCAACAACTCCATAAGTCCGATCACAGGAGTTGTGTGGAGAAGAAAGACAGAAATAAAGTAGAAGAAGAGGGGCAACAAGTGACATAAGTGCGTCGTCAGAGGTAGAAAATAGTCCTGGAGAGAAATTAGGATGAATATAAATAGAAAGCAGAGAGGGTGGGACTGGAAAGCTAAAGCTGGCTGACTCTAGACCAGTTAGTGTGTTGGGAGATGCCCACTGATAAAAGGGCATCATGCCTTTCTATCAGTGGGCATGGTAAAAAATAATCAGCTTTCTGAACATGAGGAGCATGGGGAAAAGAGAAGAGAAAAAAACCCCAATTATAATAATTCTCTGTGTGTTTAACTGCGCAGGACACAGATTTAGTAAATATGAAAAGAAGAAATAAAAGCAAACTGCGGACAGTGGCTGCACATTTTATTCAGTGTGACAGGTAGCTGCCCTTTCAAAGTTTTCAGAATGCGAAAAAGACAGCAAGGCAATGACCAAAAGAAAAAAAAAGGAGGAGGAGAATAAGCACAGCTTTTTAAAGGTGAAAGCATGGCTAGCAGTTTGTGGCAATTATCTTTTGCTATCTCTACATACATGAAAGACAAAACCTTCCAGACATGACTCCCAACATTTGTGTTTTTGCCCGCCAGGAGCACTAAGGTCTTATCTATACGATGGTTTCATCATGCCAGGCAAGCTCAGTCAAGCACATAGAAAAGATCTGGAATCACATTTTCAGCTCAGGTCTGACCTTTAAGCATCCTCAGCCCTCTGGCAAACTGAGCACGCACACGGACACAATATAAAACAAGGCTTCTTTAGGATTCTTACAGCATATTGCTCTGTGTTTAACTACACATACAAAAGGGTCTGCTGACCAACTTGTCAGGGTGTTTGTGTGTGTGTGTGTGTGTGGGGGGGGGTATTAACAGAGGGATTCAAGTGTTACAAAATATTTCATAAGAATACATCATGAGCGGTTTATTGGAATAGTATGGGAGCAGCACTATGGTGGTGTTAGAGGAAAACCACAAGCACGATGGGACAATACTCTTGACTTTTTTTTTTATCTCTCCTTCCATTATAAACCCTTAAATCCTTCATTTGATAACAGATGTTTGAATTTAAATCACTTTCTAATCATGTTTTGGCAAAAGTAGGTAATCATACAATTCTGGATAAATAATTAAGTGTTAATAATCCTCTTACTTTTTTATCATAAACAATAGTACAATGCTTCATTAAATACAGGAATAAATAAATAATAAAACGATCTACTGTCATTGATACCTGCATGGAAGTATGGGTAACCCCATCTTTTCTTGTTCTCAACCTTTTAGCAGCACACCAGACAGGGTCCTTAAAACAAAGATATCAGTACAGCTGCCTGTATAGCTCTCATCGTGGCTCTAATTTTAATGTAAACCTATGGAATAATTTTTAGGAATGATAAAGAAGTAACACAGGTAAAATGTCTCTCGGTGAGCTTCAAAATCTTAAAACAAGACCCTAAATCATTCCAACAAGTAAATAAAAATGCTTCGAGTCCTAAATGAACTGATTTCATAATAAAATCAAAAATATATTGCAGCTGTAAGGTACAGTTTCCAGTGTAAGATCAAAGTTTCCGGTGGAATTATATTTAAGACAGCTTCTGCACTTTTGGTGTCTGTCTTTGATTACAGAAAGCATCTTTATGGCAGCATTACAAAATGTTACTTGAGGACATTCCAGAGAATTTTGCATGACAAACTCTGTCATGTGAGATAATAACATGACAGGATGGAGGACATAGTTTAGTCTATTGTATGTGTTCTGACACTCACACAGAAGCGGGCAGAGTTTGGAAAAATTCTACTAAGCTAGAATTTCTAAAGGCAGCGGCAGGTATTACTTTGTTACTGAGAGACTATAAAAAGAGGTCAAAAGCAGGTTACAAGCGGGAGTCAAAGCAACATTATGCATATAAGCAGGAAGTTTCATTTTTATCAGCTTTTCTGTTCTTGTGGTTCAGGTTAGGCAAGTTAAAAATTGAATAATTACACAGTACCTGAAATCTCTATTAGAACAAGCCCATTCAGTTCAGTATGTCTTTATCATTCATACTTTAAACAGCTTTAGTATGGTACATGTATATGGTAAGGGGCACTGTACGCCAGTACACAGGTCAGATTTACAGTGGTCGCACTTCCAGTGTTCTTGCAAGAATTTGGGGAGCTCATTTCTCCCAGTGAAGCTTTAATTTCCAGTTCAGTTCCTTTAGGAAAGTTCCAGTGTTTCCTTCTTCAGTAGTAAAAGTAAGCACCATGGGGACACCCAGTGGTGGGAGATGAACACTGCCTCATATAATTCAACAAAAAGACCTGAACTGTATGCGCTTCAACAAAGCCATAAAGAGATTCCATCGACTTCAACAGGATATACATAAGTCAGACATCCTTATTTAGCACTGTACATGTACACGGTCTTTATGTCTAAAGATGCTGTAACGGGTAACAAAAGTCTCTAGAGATGATGTGGCAGAAGGATGAGATGAACTTTTCACAGGTGTACTCTGGACATGAATAAATAAAACCAATTTACAGCTATAAACAGCGAAATAGAATCGATAAATTCTGGCAAAAAACACAGGATGGATGTAAAACGAGGCAAATGCAGGGCAGCATTCTGTTATCCAACTGCTCATTTTGGTTTCATTTGGTTGGTGAAAAGGTCACTCAACAACAACTGACAGCTGGGTGTGGAGCTCCACCTTTCAGAACTACTGAGTAGGCATCCCTCAGGGTTCATTTGTGGGGCCTCCTGACGTTCTGTTCCGCAAGGTGCTACTTGGTGTGGTGCTACAGTAAAACGGGAGGTAATCTGAGGGCTCGTTTCACTCTGCTGCGCTCTCTTTGCGTGCATCTTTCTGCTGCTGCTCCAGCTCTCTCTTCCGCAACTTCTCGCGCTGTTTTTCCATCTTTTCTTGGTTCCTCTTGGCCTTTTCCATCATAACTTTAAGGTCTTTGATCTTCTTCTTGAGCAGCATTCGATCCTGGGAAGAAGTGACTCCGAGGGCCTGAAACAAATCAGCAAATTTATTTTTACATTTCTCTCTCTTTTTTTATAATTATTTGCCTTTAAAATAAAATTCTTTACATTTCTTTTGTCTGATTCTCACTGTTAGAAAATTAAGAAAAACCAAGTACATTCAGTAGCATGTAGAACCACCTTTAGCAACAATAACTTGAAGCCAGGTACAGCCAGGTTTTTCTGTACGACTTCATCAGTCTCCCACATCATTGTGGAAGAAGTTTCACCTACTCTTGAAGCATTGCTTCAATTCTTTGAGATTTCATTTATGCACAGCTCTCTTAAGGTCCCACTACAGCCTTTCAATCAGGCTGAGGTCTGGACTTTCTCTGGGCCATCGCAACATTATTTTCTTTTTCAGTCATTCTGTTGTAGATTTGCTGCTGTGCTTGGGATCATTGTCCTGTTGCATGACCCAATTTCAGACAAGCTTTAGCTGTTTGACAGATGGTCGTACATTTGACAACAGAATACTCTGGTTTACAGAGGAGTTTATAGTCAACTCAATGACTGCAACGTGCCAGAGACCTGTGACTGCCAAACTCACCAAAATCATCACCCCTGCACCACCGTGCTGACAGTGAGGTGTTTATGCTAATATGCTGTGTGTGACTTAATCCAAACATGGTGCTAAACTTGTAGCGTCGGAGATGTAGCTCTTAGGTTTCTTTTGCAATTTTTCTGAGCACTGTACACTCTGACCTCGGAGTGAATTTGCTGGGAAGTCCACTGCAGGGATGATAGTGTTAACACACTCCTGAATGCTCCAGACTAGCAAACTGCTAGTCAATGACTCACCTCTATAATAATTCTCCTTTTATAGAGGTGGTCACACTTGTTGATGATCACTGTGTCAAGTGTGACTGCTACTTACTTACACTATATTCCCAAAAGTATTCACTCACCCAGCCATGGCCTTCAGATTAGCTCAAGAACAGCACACAAAAATATACATGGAATGGGTTTCCATGGCCGAGCAGCTATATCCAAACATCATCAAGTGCAATGCAAAGTATCGGATGCAGTGGTGTGAAGCACCCCGCCACTGGACTCTACAGCAGTGGAGACATGTTCTCTGGAGAGACGAATCACGCTTCTCCGTCTGGTAATCCAATGGATGAGTCTGGGTTTACTAGTTGCCAGGAGAATGGTACTTGTCTGACTGCACTGTGCAAAGTGTAAAGTTTGGTGGAGGAGGGATTAAGGTGTGGGGTTGTTTTTCAGGAGTTGGGCTCTGCCCACTAGTTCCAGTGAACACCTTTGGGATGAATTAGAGTGGAGACTGTGAGCCAGGCCTTCTCAATGTATTTATAGGCTTTCCAATACTGAGCTACCAATTCTAATTTGTATGTATTGGAAATGTATTTAAAAAGATCTAACTTACCTTGAGCTCAGAGCTATTTAGCTGTAGCAGCTGCACTCCATCTACATTTTTGGCAGTGAATTCTGGGATATAGTGTTCTAAGTTGAGACCCATGAGCCAGCGGGCCACTTGCTGGGAAGTCCACTCTGTAACGCTGCGGTTCTGCCACTGGTACTGCTTTAAAAGCTGCCCCTCATCAAGGATCTGAACATACATGACAAGGAAAAGAAGTACATAAGATGCATAACCTATCAGCCCTACCATCAGTGTTTAATTTGGATGAGTAATGAGCTCAAACCTAGTCAACAACATCAAAAAGTCCACTGATGCCTACATTCAGCATGTAGAAATGCTTAAATTCTGTGGGACGTGAAGAGAAAAAAGATCCTTCCATACCAAAGATGAGTAGCAATGAGACACAGACAAATGATTTATGCATAACTCAGCAGACACAGAGACACACATGCAGTAAAAGACAGCCTCAGCCTCACCTCATCATCTATCATATCCAGACTCTTAGTGTTGCAGCATAGAAAACAACAGAAAATGAGTGGGTAGTTAACAGAACAGAAATGAAAAGGCTTCCTCTGTAGCAGCCCCCCCCCAAAAAAAAACAATTTCTGCAATAAAAATAAGACAAGCTGTCATGCAATAAAAAAAAACAAACCCTTCTGGATGTGTTCTATAATAGTACATACTTTATGCATCTTCTGATTTAGACTGGCAAAGTGTGAATTATTCAATTCATATGCTTGTATTTATGGCTCATTTTTTTTGCATACATGCTAAATAGTGACCTATAATAAAGTGTCAGGAACATTTAGTACCTCATCTGAGGAGACCACCAGAGTGTGTGAGCGTCCCGACATCTTGGCTTCACTGAACAGACCGCTGATCTCCACTGAGCTGCTGCTGCTGGCACTCAGATCATCGCACAAAGTGGGTGCCTAAGAAATCAACAACACGTTCGTAAGACTTGTGCTGAGAGCCAACTGGCTTTGCGGCTGAATTTAGCTGATTAGTTGGAGCGCTTCTCTCTTATCGATGTTTCTGTGCAGTGTTCTGTGAAGTGCAACATGATGTTGCATTAGTATGTAGATGTTACAAATTTAATCAAGAATGAATTCTTAAGCAGAGAGAGAGTGGACGAGGAGTAAATTAATCAAGAAAATGAAGGCTTTTCCTCTCAGAATCTAACTGATGTGCTTCATCGTGCTATTAAAAATCAAAGTAGACTAATATATTTTAGCTGTCTGAAAGGCTCAAAGAAGAAATGTGTGTACATCTGTCATTTTATTAAGATGCTTGGATAAGGCACAAACTGTAAAATGAAGCTGGACGCTGTTCAACTCTGTTCCTATTGTGTGAGAGAGCGTAGACATCCAGGATATTTTAGTGCTACAATTCAATCCCCCGCAGAGAAGCTGCTGCTGAGAAGTACAAACTAACAGGGTGAGAAACACGGGTACAGTGTTGCCCTGCAGGAAATACTGCTGAAAGTCATCATCAGGGACATTCTGAAAAGTTATTTTAACTATTAAAAATTCCTTTCTTTCTCCCGAAATACACAGATTTATAGTTTTAGTGATAAATGGCTAAAAGTATACAGCTTTGTCTTACACTCAATAACATACAGCAGCTTAAACCAGTTCTTTTAGTCTCAGTACCGTTTGAGGTCAAAGTGAGACTAATCTCAGGCTTAGACTGTCAGCTTTCTCCAGCTCCACAAAACTATAATTAAGCATAAATTCTGCACTGATTTATCTTCTCATATGCACTCTTCTTAAGCTGAGTGTGTCCTTAGAGTAAGAAAGGACTGAATTGGTGCAGGATCAAAAATAATCTCCTCTTTAATCCTATGGTAACCCCATCTGATATTACACAGGATTAGAAACAGTTTTCATGCAAGTGCCTACAACTTTAATCTTATTGTATCAGAATGAGGTTTAACTGATTTTATATACATTAGTAACGCACTCATTTGCACAGTGATCAGATTTTTCTGCTAAATTTGAATTAACACCTACAGTGGTGTGAAAAAGTGTTTGCCCCCTTCCTCATTTCTTGTTTTTTTGCATGTTTGTCACACTTAAGTGTTTCAGAACATCAAACCAATTTAAACAATAGTCAAGGACAACACAAGTAAACACAAAATGCAATTTGTAAATGAAGGTGTTTATTATTAAAGGTGAAAAAAAATCCAAACCATCATGGCCCTGTGTGAAAAAGTGATTGCCTCCCTTGTTAAAACATACTATAACTGTGGTTTTTCACACCTGAGTTCAATTTCTCTAGCCACACCCAGGCCTGATTATTGCCACACCTGTTCTCAATCAAGACATCACTTAAATAGGAGCTGCCTGACACAGTAAGGTCCACCAGAAGATCCTTAAAAGCTAAACATCATGCCGAGATCCAAAGAAATTCAGGAACAATTGAGAAAGAAAGTAATTGAGATATATCAGTCTGGAAAGGGTTATAAAGCCATTTCCAAAGCTTTGGGAATCCAGCGAACCACAGTGAGAGCCATTATCCACAAATGGCGAAGACATGGAACAGTGGTGAACCTTCCCAGGAGTGGCCGGCCGCCCAAAATTACCCCAAGAGCGCAGCGACGACTCATCCAAGAGGTCACAAAAGACCCCACAACAACGTCCAAAGAACTGCAGGCCTCACTTGCCTCAGTTAAGGTCAGCGTTCATGCCTCCACCATCAGAAAAAGACTGGGCAAAAATGGCCTGCATGGCAGAGTTCCAAGGAGAAAACCACTGCTGAGCAAAAAGAACATTAAAGCTCGTCTCAATTTTTCCAAAACACATCTTGATGATCCCCAAGACTTTTGGGAAAACATTCTGTGGACCGATGAGACAAAAGTGGAACTCTTTGGAAGGTGTGTGTCCCATTACATCTGGCGTAAAAGGAACACTGCATTTCAGAAAAAGAACATTATACCAACAGTAAAATATGGTGGTGGTAGTGTGATGGTCTGGGGCTGTTTTGCTGCACCAGGACCTGGAAGACTTGCTGTGATAAATGGAACTATGAATTCTGCTGTCTACCAAGAGATCCTGAAGGAGAATGTCCGACCATCTGTTCGTGTACTCAAGCTGAAACGAACTTGGGTTCTGCAGCAGGACAATGATCCTAAACACACCAGCAAGTCCACCACTGAATGGCTGAAGAAAAACAAAATGAAGACTTTGGAGTGGCCTAGCCAAAGTCCTGACCTGAATCCTATTGAGATGTTGTGGTATGACCTTAAAAAGGCCGTTCATGCTTGAAAACCCTCTAATGTAACTGAATTAGGACAATTCTGCAAAGATGAGTGGGCCAAAATTCCTCCAGAACGCTGTAAAAGCCTCATTGCAAGTTATCGCAAACACTTGGTTGCAGTTGTTTCTGCTAAGGGTGGCCCAACCAGTTATTAGGTTTAGGGGGCAATCACTTTTTCACACAGGGCCATGATGGTTTGGATTTTTTTTCACCTTTAATAATAAACACCTTCATTTACAAATTGCATTTTGTGTTTACTTGTGTTGTCCTTGACTATTGTTTAAATTGGTTTGATGTTCCAAAACACTTAAGTGTGACAAACATGCAAAAAAACAGGAAATGAGGAAGGGGGCAAACACTTTTTCACACCACTGTAAATAAGATAATATGATTGCCAAAATGGATATGTTTTTTGCAGTGTTGCTAAAATTATAAAAACCAATTAGCACTTGATCGACCTTCTCATTGATTTATCTAGCAATTAATAGGCAATTATAATGCAATTATGCATTTCGATGATTGTGGCAAGGTAATTTCCTTTTATACAAACCCCCAATTACCTTGTAGGGTACTAAATTATTTCCATTTCAATAGATTAAGTGTTATTACAAAACATAAAGGAATACAATACCACATAATATGAATAGGAGAAGAATTGTGGCCATGTGAGTGAGGTCTGTTCAACAGAAACAACACAGCACATTAAAGCTGGAAAGCAAATAGACCAAACAGTAACCTGCAGTGAACATACAGAACTCACAGTGCGTGTTTTACTTTTATAAACAAATAAGATAATGGTTATAAAGCACTATAAGTGCTTCACAGTGGAAAGAATCAGTATTTGCCTAGTGTACCAGTGACCAAAGTTCACACACCTTGGCCTTGAGTTTCTCTGGACTGTCCTCTGCTGACGGGTCTGTGGAGCTGAGAGAGAGAAAGAGGTGCAGGGAGGGAGAAATTACATGAAGGTCACTGGTGACGATTTTTGTAATACAACTCCATTAATAGTTCCTGAATCAGCAATTATTAAGTAGAACATAAAATCTAGTGTTTATCAGATGGCGTTAGACAAGGAAAAAAGAAACACGAGTGTAACTTGTAATACCTGTTTCCAGGTGAGGCTCTGGGATCTTTGTCCTTCACTGTGGTTTTCCTGAGGGAGGACCTGAATGAAAAGGAGAAAAGTGAGAAATGGAGTTAACACATGTGATGCAGTTTTTTTGGTGCCTGTGCTTTGTTAACTATGATCTTTTAGTAATTATTTAGACAAAATGCCTTACGATTATTAAAAATGTACACAATAAATGCTGTACATAAACATAGAATATTTTTCTTCAGTTTTATTTGCTCGTGTGTGCTCATTGCTCAGCATATTTGTAAAGCATGATATATGCTCACCGGCCTCTGTTCGGTGCACCTGTTCAGTAGCGCGTTAAAGCAAACATATATTCAGCCAATCACATGGCAGCAACTCAGTGAATTGAGACATATAGAGATGGTCAAGACAACCTGCTGAATTTCAAACCGAGCATCAGAATGAGCTGTTGCTCCAGACAGTCTGGTCTGAATATTTCAGAAACTGCCGATCTACCAGGATTTTCCTGTACAACCATCTCTAGAGCTTTCAACAGCAGAAAACCACACTGGCTGCCACTCCTGTCAGCTAAGAACACTACTAGCTGAGCATTATTTTCACAGCCTGCCCGAGTATTGTTGCTGACCATGCCCATCCCTTTATGATCACAGTGTACCCATCTCGGATGGCTACTTTGAGCAGGATAACATGCTGTGTCACAAAGATCAGATCATTTCAAACTGGTTTCTTGAAGATGACAGGAAGTTCACTGTACTCAAATGGCCTCCACAGTCACCAGATCTCAATCCAATAGTGCACCTTTGGGATGTGGTGGAAAAGAAGATTCCCATCATGGATATGCAGCTGACAAATCTGCAGCAATATGCACCAAAATCTCTGAGGAGCATTTTAGGACCTTACTGAATCTGTGCTATGAAGAATTAAGGCAGTTCAAAAGGTAGTAGGGGGTCCAACCCGGTACAAGTAAGGTGTACCTAATAAAATGTCCAATGAATCTACATGGCAGTGCTCTCTATGTGTGATTCTTGTGTCTGATCAAAATCTATCAATGATCAATGTACAATCTATATATCAATTCACTTAAAAAGTTAATGTCATTGCATTATTTACTATCTTACCCAGGGTCTGGAGCTTGTCTCTGTTCCTCCAAACTATAAGAAGGGCTCGGAGACTGAGAACCTGTGATCAAAAACATCCCACACTGACATTACTCCTACTTCAAATGATGAGCTTACAAGGCAAAGACGAATTAGGAAACATAGTTTTGCATCATGAGGGTGCAAGGGTGCTAACCATGGAGTGTTTTTCTGGGGGAGCCCTCTGCACTGCCAGGGACCCTAAGCGCTGACACTCCTCCATCACAAGAAGCCACACTACAAATTGAACCCGAGCGGCTGTGGGATGGACTCCCATGACCTTCAAAGATCTAATGGCAGACAGAGGAAGAAACATCGGTTTAATGGAAGAGGCAATGAAAACATGAAAAAGGGTAGGAGAGGAAGTGATACGAGGCCAGAGATATAAATAAAGTAACAAGAGCGAGAATTCTGAGGAGAGAGCAAAAAGAGAAGGAGGCAAAACCACCTCCACCACCCAAAGTACTCCCATAAAATAGAGAGGGAATAAAGTGCAATCAAAGAATAACAGATCTGAGCAGCCAGAGCTACACACTAATCTGACAGAAGTCACTTGACATACTTTCACCATTTCTAATTCCTTGCCCCCTTTTCCCCAGGAAGCGCCACAGTGACTTAGCTTCTGTGCTCCTGCCAATTCTGATCCAATCTCGCGAGTTGTTTATCTAAACTAAACTCGCTCTCTCCTCTAGTTGAGTTAAGTGACAGTATTAGTCAAACCCGAGCCTTTCATCCTGAGAAAAAAAAAAAAGACTGTAGCTGTTATTATCACACTGGGAGAGACAATAAGTTGTGACAGAACCACACACTCAATTAGAGTGGCAGAGCAACACGCGGCAATTAATCCATTAAAAAGAATAAAGTGGAATGGACAGGGGTTAAAGACACGCACAAACACGCATATACCAAACACCCTGTGGTGAAATCTGAGACATACTAAATGTAAGAGCAGACTAATGAGAATAATGGAGCTTGTTTGATTAAAAGTCACATCTGTCTGCATCACGTCTGGTTGATATTTCAACAGATGTCGCTAAATAAGAAATCACATCATTGTGTTAAGGCTTCACTGAGTAAACCAAAACTGTGTGGCTATGTGTGTTAATACAAACCTCTCCTTCTGTGGAGCACATGCTGTCTCTGGGAACTCCTCCATAGCCCTTCATTTTGCTGGGTGAGTGGGGGGAGCCCTCCCGCAGGTCTAGAGGCACACCCATATTCAAAAGGAAAAGAGTGAGCAAAAGCAGCTTGCGGTATACATGTGCATCCCTTCATGATGGCATCTATCCATCAGATATGTGTTTTTATTTATTTATTTTATTTTGCTTAAATTTGACTTATTTTGAACTTCCTACTTTTGCCCAGACCCTCTGCTGACGCTCACATTTAAATACATCTATTAAAAAACATCAACTCAGTTAAAATGTCCAAACTTCCCCCGTGTGTGACACTACTAATTAGGCAGACAATTATCATTTTTCTGCTCATTCCTTGAGTGCCCATGGAGATGCTGTCAGATGAAACAAAGACTGAACCACTTGAATTTCAGTAGATCCTGTCTTCACCTCCCACGTGTGCTCTCCCCTTTATGTCCTGTTCCAGCTGTAAATCTCAACCCCCTCGTTTTAATATTGCATAATGGGGCTGCATCATTCGTCTCACTGCCATCCAACCACTCCGATATCCCGTCTGCACTGAACTGTATTAGACATGGCTCTTCTCTGTGCACACTCTGTTCTGACAGATACAGCCGCTGAAATAAAGCCAGCAGAGCTTAAAAAGACTCGAGGAGAACAAAGCCAGACAGATGTGCCCAAAACGGATCACTTGTTTGGTTTTGTTTGCAGTAGTCCAAAGTGAAAATGGAGTCAGAGGTGCGAGTGTGTGCAAAGGTTAAGGCAGCAGAACGGCGGCGGATTTGCAGTGTGAAACAGAAATATCAGTATTGACTGCAGTGGATTTTGTGTTACTTACTTTCCTATAGGAGCTGTCACTTTTTAAACAAAAAAAGTTTTCTTGCATAAAAAATAAGAATGGAAAAAAGCTATGTTACTTTAACCTGTATTAAACTCAAGCTAAGAGATAGCTTAGCATATCACAAAATCTGATAGCAGAGGTAAAACAGCCAGAGTTGACCAAATCTGCTACCCAGCATTCCTAAAGCATCTTGGTTTAATTGATATAAAAACTAAAGTGTAAATAAAGAATGCACATGGCCACCTGTTCAACACAACTTCTTTTTATATTTCAGTTTTCCACGGGATCAAACAAAGCAAAACAAGATATGAGATATTCACTAGTGAGCTTTAGAGATGCTGGTAGGCAGTTCTGGCTTTACCCTCAGAGCTGCTAAGCTAAGTTAGGCTGCTGGGTTTACCTTTATATTCAAATCATATACTGACAGATATGAATGATATCAAGCTTTTTGGTAAGAAAATGAACTAAACGGTAGAATAACAACATAAAGAAATATTCTAATAATATTCCATCATGAGCAGTTCCTTCACAAACAGACCTCTGGCCTGTGTAGAAGCTCTGTTCGGGCTGCGCTGCTGAGCGCCGAGCCTCTCAGAACTGTTGCTGTTGTTGTTGTTGACCTGGATACCGTTCTGCTTCATCAGCTGCATTAGCTCAGACTCTAATGTTGCAATCTGTAGGGAGAGGGAGTGATCAGATGTTAATCATCTGTAGGCATCTACATGTCCAAACAGCTGCTTCAAAGAACTGTAACAATTGGTGACATGAGGAGATGATCATAAATCACATTTATACTCAATTTCAAAAGTGGGCCTATTATGCCTTTTTCTTATTTCCTGTCATATATATATATATATATATATATATATATATATATATATATATATATATATATATATATATATATATATAGTATGAACACCACTGCAGCACATTCACAGATAGAGTCTTGTCAGTGCCCTGTGCATGGCTTATTTACCAGGTCACGAATATATAACTGTGGCACTACAGGCTACAAGTTTTACAGTTTTACCAGTGTTTATTTGGACTGCCGCCATCTTTAATTGTATAGTCAAAGTTTGGGCTTCCCTGACTTTCTGAGTTGGAAATTCAACTTTAGGCCGCATTCCAGTTGAAAATTCCAACTCTGAAGTACAGATTTCCGACTTCCCACTTTAAAGGGAATGCAGTGTCAGCTCTGGCTATAAGAACGGAAGCCCCACCCACCTGCTGTTCAAAGCTTTTGTTTACAAGAGACAACCAATCAGAAGGAAGTTGGCTTAAAGGTAGAGGAGCTGAAACAGCTTGTTTCAGATGATCAATGAACTGAGGGCCTACACAAAAGTTTAAGGAATGGATGTCAATAGTGATCAAATGTATAGAGTAGAGGCTTTACTGACAATTCAGCTGTGAAGAAAGGCCATGATTATAGTTGTGCCACTCTTCATTTTTATTGGACAGAATAAAAACAACAAACAAGGGACTGGAGAGGGGGTATGACGTGTATGAAAGGTCATCCACTCGGCAATCAAAGCTTTAAAGTAACAAAAAAAAAAAAGGAAAAGGAAAAGGAAAAAAGTCAAGTTTGACAACAGATGTGACCACTGGGCTTGGGCACATTACAAGAAAGACAAAGTATCAGAAAAAGCACAGGGGGGTGCTACTAAAGATCTGTCTGTCCATGCTGATTATTGGCTTTGAATGTAATTTCACACACAGCCAGACTGTATCACTCATTAGCATATTTTCAATTTTATTTAAGGCCAAAAAGCTTAATTTTTCAGACACACTCTGAACAGCTACTAGGCAGGAAGGTATTCAGTTATGACAAAAATGAAAAGTGGACAGAAAAATTCAAAGAGATAGTTTACCCTGACTTGCAGTCCCTGGATCTCAGCCAGGTGAGCTTTCTCAGCCTCCTAGCCGCCTCCTCTCTGCATCCTCCTTCTGGATGAATTCCACCTCTCTGGAGGAACAGGAAGGAGGGGAGAGGAGATGTGTGTTAACACAGGAAACAAGATACATCTACTATATGTGCATGTGCACATTTCATCATGTGTGACAGTGGCTGCCTCTCGCTCAGCTGTGGTAATAAGGGAGCTGAGGCTGTTTGAGGATGCCAGCATGACTCATTTTACCCTGATCCTGCTGTTCCTAGTTAACACACAAATGCACACACATCTTTTTTTAACCTCTGCTTTGCCCTTCTCTATTTGCTTCCCTTTCTCATGTCCTGACTGCATCTTAGCTCCTCTCACTGAGAATGTGAGGGAGAGACACACCTGTGTTTCTTCACTTTAAGCCCCTCCAGATGGCTGCTCTCTCCTTAAAGGTGCATTTAAGGGATCTGAAGACCTCCACGATGGCAGATGGGAATGATTTCCAGGTCACAGGAGGAAAAATCATGTGAGGAAATTTGCACAATGAAAGGCACCCAGTCTCTGTCCTCTGAAGCCCAGGCTTAAGCTACAGATCAGCTCGGAGAGTTTGTTACATCACTTTGCTTCCTTTCGGCCTGCAGGGCACAGCCAATTATATGCAGTCAGACTGAAGCTGAGCAGGAGAGGTTCTGATGGGACTGACCAAAGGAATCAATGCACAGAAAAGGAGTGAGCACTCCACTGGCTTAAAATGGAAACTCAGTTCTTACTGTTGAACGGGGATAAGACTTTGAAGAAAAGAGAGTTGCTCCGGCTTACAGATGGAAATGAGATAGATATTATTATAGTGAGGGTAGCTGTAAAACGAAAAATTAAGGAATTCAAGTTTGTTTGTTTTTTTAATTAAAACATGTTTGTAGGATTGAAGGCAAAGTACTAATTTAAAAAAGTTTAAGTGTTATAATAATAAATGTGGTATTTCCTTCCAAGCTGAAGGAAATATCACAGAAGGAAGCCAGACTAGATTTAATGAATGAATCTAAGCAGAAGTTTCTGACTAAGCTATCCTTTTGTTAATTACAGAAACAGACTGGTGTGTAGCAAACTGGACAAAATCTATCGAACTTCATTTTAATCTATTGATTTCTTAGATAATAGCCAGCATGCATAGAATTTGAAACTCTGTTAGGACATTATTGTCTCCTTCCCATTTTTAATCACTTGGATGTTCAGTTTTCCCGTGCATTAGCTTCCATAAATTTTTTTCTTTTGTTTTTATCTGCTATCTCACATTAGCGCACTAAAATGTACAACTCAGTGAACATAGTAGACATAACCTGGCATTGCCAGTGTGTGGCATGATAAAAAGATAATCATATGAAATGCTTTGCAGAGCCTCACTTAATAGTTACCTTGCATTTGTGACTGTAAATCGTAATGATTCTTTCAATGATGCACATTCAGCACTTCTGTAATCCAGTGGTGCTCAGAGTCTTACTAACGCACAAATTACTGTAAGCCCAGATAAATTAGCTTAATTAGAGAGTGCGTGATTAGTTATTGCAATCTAAGTTGCTGAAAGAAGTCCTCTACATTAGACTTACATTTTCACGGTATTAGCAAATGGACATATGTAAATAGAAGCCAAAACATTATCAGTGGTCCAGAGCTCAATGTAACTGAGATTCCTTGACAGAAAAACAGAAACAAAACAGTGAGAAGTCCAGTGTGATCAGTTCAACCAAGAGTTCACTCACTTCTGCTGGAAGTCTTTGATGAGCTTCTTGGCTTTGTTATACTTCTTCTCCAGAGCCTGGTACTGGGCCTGGGCCTCCTTTAGGTGTTCGTTGACGGTGTGGCAGAGGGTCTGTGCTTCAATCCAATAGCTCTCCAGCTTCAACATCCTTTCCTTGTTCTCCTCAATGCTGGCCTTCAGCTGGCTCTTCTCTTTCTCCCAGCGCTGCTTTTCTCGCTCCACTGATGCCAGCTGCACGAGGAAAAAAATCAACATTATTTACAACACTTTTTTTAAATGTTTCTTTTTGTCATTATTATTATTAAACTTCATATACAACATATTACGGATGTACACAAACCAAAGGAGATAAGGAAAAACAGCAACTTCTACTACTACAGGATATGTAACTAATATTGAGTAAGAAGTGAATCTGATTTTTAATTGTTAAAAAGAGGACAGTCTACATGTGTTTTGTGGACTTGGAGAAGGTATTTGAGCGTGTCCCTCAGGGTATCCTGGGGGCTGCTGTGAGAGTATGGGGTGTCTGGCCCATTGTTACAGGTCCATTCAGTCCCTGTACAGAGCTTGGTCCGTACTGCCGGTAATGATTCAGACTCACTTCCTGTGGGTGTTGGACTTCATCACGGCTTCATCAGAATTTCTAGGCGCAGCCAAGTGGCACAAGGCTTCCACCTTGGTGGCCTCAGAATCTCAACTCTGCTTTTTGAGTATGATGTGGTGCCTTCATCAGGTAGTGGCCACCAGCTCGCACTGGAGCAGTTCACAGCCAAGTGTGAAATTGAAGGTATGAGAATTAGCGCCTTTAAGTCTGAGGCCATGGTCCGGAAAAGCTGGAAAAGGGGTCGAGTGTCCACTCCAGGTCAGTGACGAGTGCTGCCCCAAGTGGAGGAGTTCAGGGTCTTGTTCACGAGTGAGGGAAGACAGAAGCAGGAGATTGACAGACGGATTGGGGATGCAGCTGTAGAGATGCGGACACTCTCCCGGCCCATTTTGGTAAAGAGGGAGCTGAGCGTGAAAGTGAAGCTGTCGATTTACCAGTCGTTCTACGTCCCTACCCTCACCTATGGTCACAAGCTTTGAGTAGTGCCTGAAAGAACAAGATCACGGATACAAGCGGCAGAAATGAGCTTTCTCCGAAGGGTGGCTGGCCTCTTCCCTAGAAACAAGGTGAAGAGTAAAGTCATTTGGGAGGGGCTCAGAGTACAGCTACTCCGCCACATTGAAAGGAGCCAGTTGAGGTGGTTTGGGCATCTGACTAGGATGCCTCCTGGGCGCCTCCCAGATGAGGTGTCCCGGACATGTCCTACCAGGAGGAGGCCCTGGGGCAGACACAGAACATGCTGGAGAGATTATATCTCGCCTCGGAGGAGCTGAAGGAGGTGGCCAGGGAGAGAGAGGTCTGGGTTTCTCTGCTTAGGCTGCTGCCCCTGCAACCCAGCCCGGATAAGTGGAAGAAAATGGATGGATGCACATGTTAGAAGTTTTGAAAGCTTTCATATATTATAAGATAGCTTATCCCTCAAATCAAAGCATAAATAGATACATTTTTCTAAACTGCAAAGGTCTCAAATCCAGCTTTATAAAATCAGAAAGCAAAAGTTAATCAAAAATAAAAGCTTCAGAAATGATCTTTCTGGAGCAAAGTCTGCATCAATACCACAAACTGCATCCCAAAGAATATAATTACTGTTTTAAAAAAAAAGCTTTATAGGCACCACTTTTCTCATATTGATTTATAGCTCATTAGTTTAAGTATTGATCAAAAAAGCATCATTAAATTTTGACAGAGCATATGAATAATACACCATCATTTTATGTATGCAGGCATAACTGCATTCATAGAGACCCTGGCAACACTGAGCGCTAAAGAACATTTTGAAAATAAATGAATACATATTAAGACAATACCACCAACAAGATTCATACAAACTGTATTTAAAGCATTTTAACTGTGGTTTTTTTTTTTCTTTAAAACAATCTCTTGCTTTTAACTCCAAAGACTATTTCCCAAATTTTTCCAACCAAGCTTGAACCGCTGCTCCCTGGCTATCCTGACCCTAGTCCCACATTCATTTAAAAATCATGTGAACACTGACAAAATGCACCCACAGCCAGTCCCCTGACTGCCCGCTGACAGTTTTAATCTCTTACCTTGTTTTTTAGCTTCTGGATCTCGGCCTCGGTCACTGTGTGTTTGATTTGGAGCTGGTAACAGAGGAGGAGAAAAAAAGAAAACAGGAGAGAAAAGAGAGGGCGGTCAATAATCAAATGGATGGCTGAGCAGGCTCTCTCTGCTGTCGATACAGTGTGACGGACAGAGGCAGCCAACTCTGTCCTCCCCTTGACAGCGTCCCAGCTCCAGCACTGACATGCACTCTCAGAGGAGAAGCAAGGAAAGCTGAGGGATGCATGAATAGCTAAGCAGTTAAAAAAAGCAATAAAGGAAAAAAAAGATCATACATTTTCTAACAAGAAATAAATGTATGTATTTTCAATGCAATGTTAAAACTGTTTAATAAATAAACCAATCAGATAAAAAGAGAGTTAGAGGTACAAGTTGAAACGAGCAGTCATTAAGAGGGAGACAGGAAGTTAGATAATGATTGGATAGAAATAGGAGAAGAGGAGATGGAGAGAGAGCAGGATATGGAAGAAGAAATACTGAAATGGAAGCAAGTGGAAGCTCTAAGAGAAAAGCAAAGGCGTGACATAAAGAGCTTTGGCAGAATATGAAACATTACAATACTAATACTGGCACTCATACTTTTTTCTAACTTGTCCTTTTCATCTGAAAGATTCTTACTTCATTATGTCTGGAAAAAAAAAAAATTCGGGTTCCCATATTGTATTTATATACTGAAAAAGGTTTTCTTTGTTGTAATCATTCACTGTCTCTGGTAAGATACCCCTCCCCTCCAGTGACAGAAATGAGTTAAAAAAAATCAACAGTCAGAGTTCTGTTAAAAATTCACTTTAAAGTTTGCCAAAAGTTACTGTGAGGTTTCACTAGTTTGAGTTAAGACATTTTTACACATGAACTTCAAATAATTTTGGGGAAAATCGCATCAGGATATTTTTCACAGTTCTGTTTTCTCACATGCAGCACACAGCAGGAAGCAGTTGGTATTCTCACTGCTGGAAATACTCTGTTGAGGTTGAGGGAGTTGCCTGGATAGGACATGCAGGAGATAGCGAATGATGCGCACTCACTAGTAATGAATGCAGGGGGATATTAGCCGCTCTTTTCGCACATCAGTGCAAACCAGCATCACACAGCCTGCGTGTTACAGAACTGGCAGGTTAAGAAGACCAGCTAATGTCCAAAAGACTGCATCGGACATGCACTTTAAACGCACCCCTACTGGGTAAGTCCTAGAAAAGTTTAGGGCTCCAGTGCATTGTGAAAATAGTAAATAAAGACAAATGAGTTGTGTATCTTCCAAAGTTACAGTCCTTTTGGTGCAAAATTTAATCTGCTTCTGCATACCATATAAAACTTTTAGGAATCCTAGGATCTTAAATAGTAAGTCTGAACAAAGCTCAGTGATGCAGAAAGTCTAAGTTGTCTTTGGCAAGAGCGAACAAAGGAAAAGAAATGACTGACTAAAAGTGGGCACGTCGAGATAATGACTGTGTTAGACTAAGCCTTGCAGACCGTTACATTTTTGCAGAGCATTCATTTTTAATATAAAGAGTGATGGCTTCTCCTCTCTTCTTAAAGATGGATGACTCAAACTGGGAGAGAACATTTGGCGATGCGTGTTCAAGTCAGTCAATATCTGATATATAACTCACTTATAGATCAATCACAGTAGAGTAAATATGGGACGGCAACCTCCTTGAGACTAGAAAAAAAAATTGGTGGTTGCCTGGTGATGGCACTGAATTGTTTTTGCTTTCAGCGACTGACTGCAAATAGTTGCGGTGACCAACTGGTCACCCAGAGAGTGAATGTACCAACACCCTCAACCTCTGGATGACCACTTTTGATCGTAAGGTGATTGCACGGGTTGTCTGGTGGGAGGCAACCGGTCTCCAAACAGTGACTGACTGTAATCACTCTCAGATAAGAGAGATTGGTGAAGGTTTGCAAAAAACTGCCATCTAATTTATAAATGCAGATTGTCAATGTGTTGCTATTTAACTGAGTCCGTCTGTGCTGATGAGCGCAACCTGCCTACAACAGGGGACTTGACTTGACCATTTGGTAACCAGCGAACTGGTTGCTAGCTGGTTTGAAGCAATGAGGTTGCAAGTTCATTGCACACGGTTGCAGTAATTTTGATCATTGCATAGTCTCCAACCTCTGTTTTTCCCAGTGTGACTGGGATTCTTTTCCATTTCAAACAACATTTTGTATCATCACACTGCCCCATCACCTGGTTTCTAAAAGACATCCAAAACGAGAGCCATTTAAGACTGAAAGGGAAAAGCTGGACTACGGAAGAGAGAAAAAATGACAAAATGGAGTAAATGCACACACCCTGAGCCCAGGGATTACATTATATTTTCACTCAATATCCACTGCAGTGTCTGCAGTGCAGCTGGACTCATTCGTTAAATGTGTCATACAGCAATTGTGGAAGGCCGGTGGTGCCATAGTGCTGATGGTAACGGTGTTGGAGTGCTGGATCAATATTACCAGCTTTTCAGCAGCATAAAAGCATAAATGAGCTAACTGTCAGTAAATTTTTGTTCTGTTTCATTGCTGTAATCTTTAAAGTAAGTTCATTGTTAATGATGGCACCAGAGGTTTAACAAAACGGGATTCTATTCTGAGAAACCAAATGTGTGAAGAGTTGCCAAGATTGGAATTCAGACTGGTCCAAAAACAGCTTTATACTGTTCATTCATTCTTTTTCTGGGGGTTTCATCTAAAAACATGGGCAATTAGGTGTAATGAGGACGTACATCACTTTGTATTCACACCTCTAATCATTCAGATTAGCAATTAGGGAGGGTAAGTGGATTGTAGATCTTAACAAAACCATAGTTTTGCTAAGTTAAGTAGAGCCTCTATTGTGTTGGTCTCTTGGTGTTAAATGTAATTACCTTTTTTTCAGTAGCTAAGCAATTCTTGTGGGTTTGTGGGTATATTTGCAGTGTATGTTTCAAAGCACTGACAGAGAAAAACGGTGTAGGCTTCCATCAGTTATGTAATCAAGACTCTGGGATATTCAGGAGTAGTGACTGAACTGGAGATGAAGAAGCATTTCAGGTTACCTCTCTGAACTTCTGGTAGAGTTTAGTAGCATCCAACTCTGACGGAGACAAGATATCCTCTGTCTCTGGTAAGTCGAACACTTCGATGCTCTTCTCCCCTTCTGCAACTGTTGTTCCTGCCTCCTCTTCATCTGTGGCATATTCTCCTGTCTGCTTTAGGAGGAAATGTAAAGTCAGCCATGGAGCTAATTTTCTGCGTGTAAATTTAAAAGAAACAGCACAGTGTGCAGATGGAAGGATTTCTATTTTTTTTGTCTTTGCGCTTAAGCACACATGGCAAATATCACACCTGGGAAGAATAAATAAAAGCACACAAGGTTAGTTTTTAGTCTGTCTGTTATTCAGAGGTTTCATATTAATACAAGGTTACCAGAGCCTTGTAAAAGTGAGACTTATTTGTATGCTGTAATCCCAAGTGTGTGGGCACAGCAGGAAAGTGCGAGCAGAGCCAGCAGCTAAAACACAAAACACAGAAGAAAACTTTCCTGGCTAATGGTACAGTCTGTGAATCCAGTAAAGTGTCTTCAACCAACCCAGGAAGCCAACTTTAGTCTATACAGATATCTATAAGTAGCAACTTGAGCAAGCAAAATTTTAAGTACATCAGCAACACAGGAATGGCAACTGAGGAGAAATGACTAACTAAACAGGCAATTAGCCACTCCTATACTGATACCAATACAGCTATGAGTATTCACCCTCCAGTGCGAAGTTAAGAGACTGCAGAATAGCCCGAACAGACAAAACAGATAACCTGTCAGGCTCTAAGGTGTCCAACTGTGACGTTTAATTATCCAAGGCTGTAATTATATTGGAAAGCATGCACCCCCCCCCTTGTATTCAACTATGATCAAACTGCCCCTGCCAGTAATTTCTGTAGACAGCAGCTGCTTTTATTTACGTTTCTTTTCATTACACGGCAGAAGACCCATGACACCTACACCTAGATTTGCTCTCCCCAGTATTGCCTTTGTGGTTGCAGCCTTGTATTTGTCACCTTTTACATTCTTTCCATCTTCTTTCATCTGACTACCAGAGACTCTTGACCACTTTGCTGAAGCCGTCCTCGCTTCACCTTCTGCTTTACATAAGTAATGCTATTTTAAAGCTGCCAGTTGCATAAGATTTAGGTAACCTTCACCAAACGTCATGTGAAATAAATCAGTTTGACAGCCTGGTGATCTGAAATGATAATTTCTATAAAAGTAAGCCATCAGATAAGTTATGCTGACAAAATCTGACTGTCACTTTAAAAAAAAAAAAAAAAAAAAACATTAGTCACTATATTGCCTCAAGCGCAACGAGGTCACATGTCAAAACTAGTGAGGTGTGAGGCTCGAGCAGAGCTAATGCTACGACTGAGAGAGCTAGGATTTCTCAGAAATAAACTGACTAATGACAGTCACCAGAAACAGCTTCTTATTGCAGCTTTTAGCAGTACTTAAATGAAAAATATTTTGTGTTTGACATTTATGTAGGCCATTACACTGCACGTATTCAAGGCAGTTTTTCTTTTCTCTGACGCCCAAAACAGTGTATAATGAGTATTGGCAAAGACCATTAAGCACTGGACCTAAATGGATTTGTTGATTCAGTCTTTGGCTGATGACCAACTGACTCAAACATTTCCATTGAAGCTACTCTAAAACATCTACAACTTACTTTTATTATCATAAAACTACCCCCTTTAAATTTGCTTTCTCATCAGTCCATCTCACACATACATTTTATAATCTATATAATTCATAAATAATACAGAGTGTATATATTTCTATAGTTACTCGCGTTTGCGCCTGTGATCCACACGCACACGTACTCACTTCTGCATCTCTGCTCTCATCTCTACTCTCATTATTATGCCCTACATCCTCTCCTCATCTCTTTGCCTGCACCTTCCTCCATCTATCTCCCAGATTACGGTACTCAGGCCTGATTCAGTCACATGTGTTGCAATCAAATGATCCTGTTTCCATAACAGGATTGTTTGTTGCCATGGTACCATTTACATACATTGAGCTACTATTTACAGAAGGTAGAGTTGACCATTAAATGACATAAGAGGACCGTCATGATCAGTTTAAGTATAACTTCTTCCTACTTTATATATAAAGAAAGTCCTTTTAGAAGGTAATCCGAGTGCCAGAGGATGAGGCTGTGTTTGCACCTTTGACAGGAAACAGAGTTCACAGGAGCAGTTTTGACAGGTATCAGCCTAGTTTGAGTGTTTGTGTGTGGGCCTTAATCAGTTATTCAGTTAATGTATGTATTACAATCTCGTAACAATACACTTTAATACATTTAGTGCAAACTGCCCTCTTGTAGCTCTTTTATTGTAATCTTTTACATGACTTTATTGATATGGTGTTGTAAACATGGAAATCTTTCCCATTGGTATTATCCATCTAATCACATGAACACAGGATCTGCGTGTGTGAGTGTGCGCTCATCTCTGTGTCAACGCCGCCACAACAGAAAAGTAAAGAAAATACAGTTACACACTTAAAAGTTGGCTGAATGCAAGAAATTGTTGTTGATCAAAAAATAAAAAAAGGGAATAAAAAAATTTAAATTAACGAAAAAAATAATAAATTTTTTTTAATTTAATTAAATAAAAAGAAAAGAAATTGTTGCTGTACTTGTGCCACAACTGACGTGTTACTTTGCTGCCTTCGTTCTGATTTTCTATTATCTATTGAATTAAGCTTCTTTTGTTTAATCTTTTAACTTATTATTACATTATTACACCATATTGTGTTACTTGATTGGGCTACTACTTTATAGGTTGCATTTAATGTTTCGTCTGGGGTAACAGTAATTTTCCAGCTTTTGGGGTGAAAAACGTGTATCTTGAAGCTGCTAATTTTGATAACGGATTATTTCATCATTGTTATTATTATTTTTATCATCATGTTGAACGGAACAAAGATTGCATGACATTATTCAGAGTGCTTAAGTCACTAAGGTTGAACATAGGACTTAACTGTGTGTTATGTGTTCCAGGTTTGCATGCTCCTATTTAACAACTAACAGATGGGCATGCATGTGTCTGTTGGATGTCTGTTGTTAAATGATGGAGCACCCATTCTCTTGGGATCTGATTCTAAGCACCAATAAAGAGCTGAAGGTCTGTTGCAGCCCTCAGAATGACAAATAACTCCCACCGACCCAATGAAGACTCTTTCTAATATTTATAACGATATTAATATTAATGATCACTTTTTACTGCCACACACATCTTTGTAATGCTTTTGTAGCCGTTTACCCTATCAGCAGTAATTTATGGATGCCTTAGCGCTCCACAGAGGCAGATTTCAAATGCATTTTACAGCTGGCTCTAATCTATGTATGGATTAACAATTTTAATACAATCACAATTCTTATGTTTATATGTCCTCGTGGGGATCTGTAACATCCTTTCTAGATGTTTAAAAAAAATCTCAAAGTGCACCTATAAGTTTATTTTGATTTTCAATATTAAAATCTGAGTCTGCAAAGCTAACAGTTCCATTTGAGCCTTAACTCCCTTTAGGAGCTTAGTGAGTGCTGACATGTGGCATCAGCATTCACAGCCTGGAAAAGAGTTTCTTAAGCATGAAGAGTACTCTCAATCCACTGTCTGCAGGGAAATGAAAAGCTTCAAAGAGCACTGATGAAAACAGTAAAAGATGTCTGGTAGTGTGTGTCTGCATGTAAATCTACGCATGAGTGCAGCTGTTTCTGTGTACGCAAGTGAGGAAACACTTGGTATTGATTTATGTTACTACAGTGTGTTATGTGTTGTGTATACCCAGTGTGAGAATGTCTACATGGCGAACACACACACACACGAACCGACATGAAGGCCCCTGAGCTCAGTGTCTGGTGGATTAAACACGCAAGTAAGCAGCAGAATCAGAAAAAGAAATGCTGAGTGATGCTTTCGAGGACTGAATCTCTCATGGCATCCTCTTCGTATGTGTGGCTGTGGGAGAGGCTGTTTTGTGTGCCAGCATCAAAGCCTACTGTCACTCAGTTTTATGAAGCTAATAAGCTATAACTTCCAGCCCACTGGAAGGAGAAAGGAGCTTATTTGCATTAAGTGACAACCATAAGCCTCGTTTTCTCACTACAGTGTCATGTAGAGAAACGTGTTAGCAAATGAACTTCAAATACATATAGATATAATGAGATTTATTAAGATAATGTTTCTCATATTAAGAGGCTGGCATATTACCCTAGCTGCACATTTTTAAATTCAGACCATCATTTACAAAGTCTCATCTGCACTGTACAAGAATTCCAAACACCCAGAGCAGGGGCCAGGGTTGCATATGTTCATTACCTCATCATCATCGGCGTCATAGTGGGCGTACTGCTGCTCTAGTAGTTCTCTCTGTCTCCTTTCCTGCTCCAGGGTCTGCTGGATGAGCGTGGCCACCTCACTCTGCTGACCTGGACGCTCTCGGCCGATCACAAACCTGTGACAACAAGAGGCACTGTTGACCTACAGACGCGGATGAGGCCAGCATATGATTACAAAACATGACGGTAGAGCATGATAGATATAGGATTTTAAGATAGACAGTGATACTGATATCACTTTTTGGCGGTTTAAAAATGCTGATTTTTTTTCCCCTTCTTTCAGACACAGATTTCCCAAACATTTGTTATGTGTAGTCTGGTATTTATTGACTCTGCTCGGATCGGGCTAATGTAGGTTGTTGTGATTGTGGGTTTCCAAACGTGTGTCGCCAACAGGGAATTTGCAGAGCACTCACTGTTGGACAAACTATGCGATGTCAAAACTCACAACATGGTTGACGGGTGTTTCTCCCATCTGTTCTTTTTAATTTTTGAATTTTCAATTCAATTCAATTTTATTCATATAGCACCAAATCACAAAAACTTTATATTGTAAATTAAAAACTCTACAATAATAAAGAGAAAACCCCAACAATCAGACAACCCCCTATGAGCAAGTAAAAACTCCCTTTTAACAGGAAGAAAGCCCTGACAGAACCAGGCTCAGGGAGGGGCAGCCATCTGAGAGGGTGTCTGTCTTCCGAATCCAAACTGGGAGCTGGTTCCACAGAAGAGGGGCCTGAAAGCTGAAGGCTCTGAGTCCCATTCTACTCTTAAGTATCCTAGGAACCACAAGTAAGCCAGCAGTCTCTATTGGGGTGATACAGTACTATAAGGTCTTTAAGATAAGATGGAATCTGATTATTCAAGACCTTGTATGTGAGAAAAAATATTTTAAATTAAATTATTAGTCATTATGAATGCAGAAACAGACAGATTAGCAAATAGCTAATATGGGCTGATATCGGCCAGCTGATAAAACAGTCGAGATCTACATGATAGTTACAGCACACGAGTATCTGAATTTATTAAATAAATTACATTCTAACTACAGGTATTAAAATCATAATTATAAGCATCACAACCTTTCACACTATGAGTTATTGGAAATGTAACACCTGGCAAATGTGAATATAAACTAAAATTTTAAAGGGTTTACCATTTGTCTAAGCCTGTGTTAATGGCACTAATTCGTTTTACAAAATCACACAGAGAGGAAAATGACTTTAAATAAATTTTTTTTAAAAAAAAATAAACATAAATGAATGTAACTTTAATTTACTTTTATTACAGACTTTCAATTGAGACATATGGGTATATTGGATATTTGCTACGTATCATGAAGGTTATATTTTTAAGGATTACACACAGATTTATGTACTAAATTTCTCTTACTATTATTTGTGCATCTTTTATGTAGTGATGTGTATTTATGTAAAGAAATGACCAAAGCAGTAACAGAGAGAGGAAAAAGAGAGGCCCACAGCCACATTGCAATGGCAGTGATATTTGCTGACGTAGTGGGCAGGGCTGGGAGACAGGGCACGCATAATAATGTTAGAAGACAGTCGAGCTCAGCCAGGCAGCCTGTTATTAGGCTGGCAGGAAACTAAACAGAGAACCAATAGTTACGCATGGGAACAGAACCACAGGAAATATCACATTTAAATACAGATAAAGATACAGATAATGACAAAGATCAAAAGATAAAGATTGCTTCTCTAAATACTGGGATTGCCTAAGATATAACCTGCTTACAGACTTGTGTTTGTCTACATCACAGGGACAGGGATTTGAGAGCACAGAGTTTATAAATTAGAGCTAAAAACGAAGGGAAAACAGGCCAGAAAGACGTGCTCTGGACTCTCCAAGCTTCTGCTCAAGACTTATCAAATTTGAACACCATCACAAATTTATTCTCCCCGTTAACACCAATGAAACCGAGCAATCAAGTAAAGGAATTCTTGTGGCTTACCCAGCAGGGTCCCTGTAACTATGTGTATATGTGAGCATGGTCCGAGCTACTCTGTGTGTGTGTGTGTGTGTGTGTGTGTGTGCATGTGTGTGCGTGCGGGTGTGTGAGAAGAAAACAGAAAAAGAGAGGGAGATGGGGCCCAATCAAGTGAATTCATTTCCTGAGAGCTCTTTCATACAGTATATTTCTAAAGGGGATATAGAGTGGGCCTTACGCTCCAGCAGAGAGGGTTATTTGATCTACATGTAAAGGAACAACTGAGAGGCAGGACACAGCATGTATAAAAAAGAAAGAAAAAGAGAGCAAGGGTGGGGGGATAAGCTAAGTACTCTACTAGAGGAATCCTTTGGACAGCAGGGAGGTCTGAAGAGTAGCTGACCTGAAAAGAGCCTTTCCCCTCATGCACGGGGAGCCTGTCGTAGTTCCCCCCTGCCTCCAAAAGATCTGGGACTGCCACACAGGGGTACTGTGTCAGCTGAGCTGCAGACACCACTGATTTATCCCATTTACTCCAATTAATACAGACATGGCAAGGATACATAAAGTGATGCTCGGAGAAGCAATGCAGGACACTTGTCTTGCGCATTAGGCAGCACTGGGCTGACAGCCGTTTGAGGATGTCAGCACAGCTTCACATATAACAGACATGACTGGTCAGCCATGGTGGAGGCATCTATTATATTTACTATAAGGTCGCGTGTAGATTTCTTCTTTCCGTTAAACTCTCATCTGCAGGCTCTGTGTTAAGTTCAGTTGATCTTTAAAAAACTATTTTTTTTGTAGTTAGAGGGGTGGAGGGAACCTAAACCTGGATGTGGAAAGCTCAGAGATGACTTTTGCTAGATGACTATTAATCTGACAATGCCTAACACCATGCAGTCAGAGCATGATTAGGTCTAGTAGGTAAAGTACGCTTACTCAAGTACTGTACTTAAGTATAACGATGATGTGCAGTTACTTTTATTAAGTACTTAAACTTCCTTCTACTTCTGCTTGGGGTAATTACTGTACTTTTAAAGCTTGAGTTACTCATTATTTTGCAGATTATTAAAGTTAAATCTAAAAGTACTAATACATTATGTTATATCATTTCAGAATTAGCTACACATTAAAGTATAAAGCAACTGCATTAGCTCAAGATGCATTATTAAAATGATGTACTCTATATCAATAAATCAAATATGCTCCAGTAACACAAGATAGCGTGATAATGTAATGAGCAGCTCATAAAAAGAACCCTTACTTTAGGTAATTCAAGTGTGATCATTTTGTGTACAGGACTTTGTCTTTGTAGAATATTTTTTATTATTATAATATTGCTACTTTTACTCTAATAAAGCATTTAAATCCTTCTTCCATAGATATGCAAAGCAGTTAATCAATACAAAATGAGTCTTGTGTGAAATTACTTTTCATCTAATACCATCTGTACCAAAGCCAATTTCCAATGTTCCATTGATATTTGGTAGTTTTCAGATTTACTATGTTCCCTTTTCTCTGACAGGATCTCAATCCCCACCCACCCCCACCCCCCACCCCCCTTTGGCACACATTTTAAAGAATCCTGGAACTGCCCCTGAAACCTGGATGATTTGCTGCTGGAAGTCGAGGTTAAATATAGCAAAATGGCAAATCTAGGACAGTTGGCCATAAAACCTCTGGTGATCAGACAGAGTGAGGAAAGGATTTGCTGAGGAGGAGTGAGAGGAGGAGGTGGAGTGAGTGAGACATGATGGATGAAGCCTGAGTGACAGTGAAGAGAGGGCGGGAGGAAGCAATAACAACGAGGAGTGAGATTTATCATTACATTTCCTGCAACACTGTCAGAGTGTAAATGTTCATATACTGAATTATAACATTTTGTATCTTTCAGTGTACTTTTGATTTTAAACTTCTCATTGGAATTTATTTATACTCGTTAGGTGGACAGATGATATATGGAGGTTTTTCAAGGCTGCAGCCACATCCTGGAAAACCTCTATTGTCAATATTAGTTCAGCAAACATCATCTATCCGAACACTTCTGATATTGTTGGACATCTCTTTGTTCAGCCACCAGTCCTTCCTCAGGCACTGTACTTGCCACACAGCTATTTATCTTTCCACAGGTGAGTTCAAGCGAAACATGACTGAGTGTGAAAACCACAATTAGGCCTTTGGATTAATTAGAAGAAACCCAATGGATGTCTCACCATGTGTATGCAAGAGTTAAGACAAATAGATTCATGACAAAGAATGCAAGGCTCTACACCAGCATGATTGAGAACACAAAAAAATATCAAGAAACAGGAAAGAGAAGCCCAGGAATCAACTGAAGAGGCTTTCAGATCTCTCTGTGTGTGTTAGTACATGTGTAACTACTATCTGCTCTAAGCAGGCCCTGTAGAAAAGTGCTCCACTATCAAACACACAAAACTTAACACAATGTTAAGGTATTTCTCACTAAGCAGGACTTTTGCACCACAACAGCAGAACTAACTGCATTCTTACCCTTCCTACTGCTCATCAGACCATTGCTGAATTTACATTTTAGAGCATTTTTGGTAGCTGTATAATAACTGTAAATGTATAATAGTAGTCAGAGTTTTTGTAGCTGGCAGCTGATTACTGCTTAAGTCTTACTGCTGTCAACAGACTACCAGCTCATTTTCACAATTCAGCTCTCAAAATACTAATGGAGTTACTAGACTGGCATCAATCTGTTATGTT
>JAMQGT020014096.1:0-18926 GCA_024447675.2 Pterophyllum scalare
TCAAGGGGGCCCGAATACTTTCGCAAGGCACTGTACCATACCTTGCTTTCAAAGGTAGATTATATATATATAATTTGCAGTTACAAATTCCTTAAAAAAAGCAAGATTAATTACTTTATTTTGTTTTTGGAAAAGGTGAATCAGTACCCAAAGTTGCTGAATCCAGCTTCTGAATGAGGAGGGATGCGTGACGGTAGCCCGAAGTGGGTGAATCAATGTCATCTGTGGCTGTGTCTGAGGACTGAGTGAGTTCATCAAAATCTTCTGCTATTCCCACTTCTTCAGGGTCCTGAATATGGAAACAATAAGCAACCTTAACATTATTCATTTTCTGTTCAGTGTATTCAAACGTCCATCCAGTTCATCCAATAGAACTGCAGTCTTACCTTGTCTTTCTTTTGTCCACTGGTTGCCAAACTGAGCCAAGCAACACAAAGAAGAAGAAAATCAATTAATTCAGAAAACCAATGTGCACATTATTAAGCTATGAGAAGTTATTGGAAGTGTATATGGTATAATGCAGTATACTATTCAGTTTTGGGAAACCAGTGGTTAGTCATGCAAATTTCTAAGAGGGAAAAGAAAAAAGAAAACCTGCATGCTAATCATCACCAAGCTCCAATGTTGTAAAGCTTTGCTCAGACTTAAGGCAAAATGTATTTCAGCCCAAGTTTATTCAAGCAAATCTGACTGCTTGAACATCACAGAATTTGTAAGGAACCATTAATGCTCAAACATGATCTCATAACTTGTCAACAACTTAAATAGTGCCTCTCTTTTCTGTTTCTCTGCCTTTTCCCCATCTCCCTTCAGTTCATTCATTATGTGAAGTACTACAAGTTCTACCTAAACTTAGAAACCTTCAGTTTCTGTTTCTAGAGTGAATAGTTGACAGATCACATCTACTCAATACTTTACACTGACTATAATCACAGTCGTGCTGCCTGTATCATTCATTTTGCATTCAGTCTGAACACACCTTACAGGTTAGTGACAGAGATAAAATGTACAAGAGTGGCATACTGCATGTATACCTTCCTTCATCATCGGACATTTCACTTAAAGTGCCATCGTCAAACACAGA
The DNA here is from genome assembly GCA_024447675.2 of Pterophyllum scalare. Lineage (NCBI taxonomy): Eukaryota > Metazoa > Chordata > Actinopteri > Cichliformes > Cichlidae > Pterophyllum > Pterophyllum scalare. The sequence continues at coordinate 1,085 of JAMQGT020014096.1, forward strand.
GAGAGGATCTCCGTTAACATGTGTGTTGGTCTGAGGGGCTCTGCTGCCCCGGGCCCCTCGGACCAACTCCAGCTGTAAGGTCTCCTCTACAGCTCGCTTCTCTTGTTTGTTGCTAATGCAGATCTGCTGGACTGGGAGATGAAATTGCACTGGAACCCTGTTGGTACTACGGAGAGCAATGAATCTGATAATCAGTGAGTTTTGACTTTTAAATACTGCTATTGGGGAAAAAGTAAATAAAACAAAGAATCACCAACAGAAACTTTAGACTGGACTCTTTCTGCTGAAAGAAAAAAATGAAACTAAAAAGAGTACGAAGTACTCTATAGGTTACAAAAAATCTGGTGTATACAACATCTGATTAGAGGATTGTTGATGTGTCATTCTGAAATGATGAGAGCAACTGTTAACATCTAGCAAAGATAACTGAACCTACAAAGCAAAATGATGCATACCTCATGGTGGCCTCTCGCTGCTGTTCCAGGTCAAGTGCTACAGCTTGATTTGATATGCATCTTAAGCTGGTCTCAGGTTTCGCCGTACTAATTTCTCCCAATACCATTCCACCGGGTAACCTACTTGATTTTTGTACCTCAGCCTCAGTTTCTGTTGTCTCTTTGCCAACCTGAAACAAAAACAAGGATAAATATTTGATAATTGGCCTTGAGACAATCATTCTAACTGTAATGGGTTCAGGCCAGCCCTTTAAGATTAATTTTGGAGTAGGTACTTGTTCACTCTGTCATACATAATTTAGTGCCACCCTTCCCATTGGAGACCTAACACCTATAAGTTAATTACAAAGACACACTTTCCATGAATTGCAATTCATGGAAACTAAACTGAGAAAATCTCTTTCCACAGAAAAACAGCCAACCACTCAAAAGGCTGGCATAAACATAATCCTCAACCAATAATTCTCTTATTAAAGACATCCCTGAATGTCGCATAAAGACTAACGGCAGCACAGCATGCATAAAAAGAAACAAACAAACTAAGAAAAACATTTCATGTCATCACACAGCACTTCTTTTTAGGGCAAAGAAGGCCTAGAAGGCCATACAAATTTTACCTAGAAACGGAGTTCATACAACAGCTGTCATTTAGTGTAAAAATACATGCAAGACTCATGCACAGTAGAAAGCTCAACACTACAAAAGAAAGCACAAGACTGAACTTTGACAAAAACAAAATAGTACCAGATGCTTCTTGGTATAATGAAAATGATATTCAAACAAATGTTCAATTTTGCCTTTTTAAAGGCTTGTTAATGTGACACAAACATCTATGCAAAAACATGCAACATCACTTCTTCTGCATGAAATGACATGTACAGAAAACAAATATAACATGGAAAACAAACATGTTACAGAAGGAAAAAAAAAGACAAGTTTAAGATGAATGGTCACTTTGGGAGCTTTGAAACAACTGAGTAAAAGAAGGAAGTTAAGTACATGAATGAAAAGAGAAAAGAGAAAGAGAGGCGGACTAGAAGGAACTACTGGAAGGGGCGGCCATCCTCTACCTCTTTCTGAAGTTGGGCCTTTTCTTTCTCCATATCGAGGAAGACAATCCTCAGCATCCCTACCTCAAGTTTTAAACCTTTCCAGGTCCTCTTCCAGCTCCTCATCGGAAACACCAGGGACAGATGCTGAACGTCTACTTAGTGAGGAAGGCTGAAATCCAGCAAACTCCTTAAGATCATCTTCTGAACTTGCAATATTCTCCTCTGTTTGATTTAGCCCAGCAGCTGTACTGTTCACGATGGGGTCAGTGCATTGTTTTTTCTCATCTTTTAAGAACGAGCTACGGTCAGTGACACACATGGGACTTGGAGGCCCATCGGTAACAGCTTTGGTAGTATGATTTATGTTGCTCTCTTTTTGTGCTGTGCTGAGATGTGGTATAGGAGATTCCAGAGCATTACTAGTGAGTTGTTCCTGACAAATGGCGCTGTAACAAGCTGGCTGCCCACACTTCTGCATCCGGCCCTCGCATAAGGAGTTGTCATTTGATTCTGGGACAGAGTCCTCTGGTCCAGACTCTCTCTGCTCAGGTATGGTGAGAAGGACAGTACTTCTGGCTCTCGCAGTAGGGCGCACAATGATTTCCCCATCTTCTTCATCACTTGAATCTTCTTCTGCAGAGGTCGATCCAGCTGTGGCTAGTTCTTCTCCAACGTCATCTGCTGAAAGTCTTGATCTAAACAGTTCTCCAAACTTTTCTTTTAATTCACCTGCGACACTCTTGAAGGTGGATTTTGCCTCTCTTTTCTCCACCTCTACCCAGAGCTTCTCATAACGTTTTTTCCATGGGGCGTCATCCACACCACTGCTTTCTTCAGGACTGCACTGATCTCTAAACTCACTATCCTTTTTTCCATTGTCAGATTTATTTAGGTCTAACTTACTTCTATCTACTGCATTATCTTTCTCCTTTGATGGCATGAGTGGACAGAAAACACAGAACAGACAAGACAAATGCAAAAACCAAGACTTGACATAATATTCAAGAAAATATTCAGGTATTTTAACAGTGCATTCTCATTCCTCATACTTCTTATTTCATCATAGAAAATACTGATGTTTACAATATTATTACTTAGGATACTTGAAAACTTGACTGACCCTTTTTTTTTGTTAGACTTGGAAACAGAAATAAGTGATTTTGTCACAAAAAAAAGAAGAAGTTGTCAGTCAAATAGAATCCGCTGCCTTGTCAACCAATGGCAAGTTTTTGGAGGGGCACCTGGCTGCAGGCAAGAGGGCGCGCCATACCTCAACTCTATTCCAGAACTCCACAGGAAGTTGGTCTTCTTCATGAGTTTATCATTGGGAATTGTCGGTTTTTGGTTTCTGACACATGAATAAATGAAACTGGCCCTAGGTCAAAGTGACTCAGGATCATCATTACTGAGAATTTACTGAGAAACGAACATAAAAGGAGGTTAAACGACCTGAAAATGTAAATTAACGAACTGTAAAAATAAAATAAATCCGGCGGATTTAATTGTTCACGTGACAAAAGGTCACATGACTTCCGGTATAGACCAACTTCCTGTGGAGTTCTGGAATGAAGTTGAGGTATGGCGGTGCCCTCTTGCCTGCAGCCAGGTACTCTTGAGTTTTTGGGATGTCACACATACTGATATGTAGTTAGGGCTAGCAACTAGCAGTAACTACAAAAACTGGGAAGTTTTGGTCTTTCTTTAGAGATTAGGATATATTGCATTTTAGGGCTGCGCCATAACATGCTGTCTGTGATAATACCACTTTAAAATTTTATGTAATATAAAAATTTCATATCACAATATCACTGCTATAGAAAATTGTTCCTACTAAAGATGGACACAACAAACTTTTTTTGCCACTTGAGACAAAAACACACCATTGAGTTGGGCTACAAAGAAGCAGATAGCAGCTGCTGGTGATGGAGGACCCAAATGTAAACAAATGACTCCACCGAGCATCAATGGAGTGAGTACCTGCTAGCTGCACTCGATATGACAGGAAGAGCAAACAGTGGATGGAAATTACTGATACAGTTACATGGTGGTAAAGGAGGACTTTGAGCAGCTGGTTAAAAAGCTCAACCCAAAATACAACATCCCAGGAAGAAAGTATTTTTCAGTTTTATTATGTGACAGTACAAGGTTAAGTTACCTTAGTTATGGTTAAAGTGTTATTTTATGTTTACTTAAAATGTCCAGTGGAGAAAAAAAAAAACACATCTGACTTATACTATATCACTGGATATAATGCTGTGTTACTATTTTTGCACTATAATGCTGCTGCTGGCACCTTGTTTCAATAGATTCACATTTCAAATTAGGTAGTGTATCATCTGTAACAGCAACTCATTGAAAAAGAAGGATGGAAAATGCCCTTCATTTACTTAAGCCAAAACAAGAGATTTGATGACGTATCTCTGTTTCCTTTGATTAGGAATGTCTTGGTACTCATTTTTTTGGGTTTGAGACTAAACTGAATCAAAATAAAGAATTAGCAGAGATTCTTATTTTACCACTATTCCTCACCTTTTGTCGCTGGTCTTCAAACTCTGTGCCATTTTCACTGTCTTTTTCCATCAGTGAGAGGTCAGGGGATCCTAGTAAAGAAACAGAAGCATTAGACAAAGCAGAGGGCGCACACACAAAAAAGACATGCCTAAAAAGACCAAAGAGCCTTACTTGGTTTAACTGTTACTGGAGGCTCAGCTATATTTGGTAGCTGATTGTCAGTTTGAGCTGTTTTGATAGATGTTATGTTTTCTGATTCCCAATCTGATTCTGAATTGGACCAAAGAGGCAAACCACCAAGAATAAATCAGTATTCTATTTTTTTTATCATTATTAATGTTCATCCAATACAAGTGAAAGTTTAAGAAAGGACATCAGAGTTCTTACTACACATTACCTTCTTTACTTTCTAGTTTCTCAGGCACCATCTTCCGTGCACGAGGTTGTGGCTGGGGAACAGAATAAGAGGGTGTGCTGAGCAGTCTCTTTTCTGGGCTGATGCCCGTCTGATGAGTAAGGGGCGCTGCAGAAATATCATCTTTGCCCTGCTCCTTATCAGATGAACTGGAGCACTCTGGAATTTCCTCAACTCCAGGGGAGGCCACTCTGTGGTCAGGGATGGCTCCCTTACTGGCAGTACTGGCTGAGTCCCAGTCTGATGCATCTATGAAATTAATGCAAGAAGCTGTGTGTCACTGAAAAAAATAAGCTAATTCTGTTGTTGAAGATGAGATGATAGTTTACACTGGGAGAACCAATACACACCCATCCTATGAAAGAACACACCTCCATTAAGTCAAACACTGATGCACGGCAATGGAAAAGATCGGGGGTGGGTTGTTACACTAACAAACTCTATTGCTGAAGACTCAAGGAAGATATTACAACTACAAAAATGTTTATAGTTCAGGCAATCTCATCAGTTTGTTTATCTTTACTGACCTCCTTTTTGAGCTTCAAAAGATGTAATGAGAAAAACAAAGAATAGAAAACTCAGCGTTAAACTCAGAGCTATCCTTTTAACCGAAGGGGAAAGGAAAAAAGCTCCTAGTGGTGTGCAGCATGATTACATGCAAAGTCTGTGCAATGAGCCAAATTTGTGCCGGGTGACACAAATAGACACACTGTATCCCAAAACCCAATCAGCTGTAATTCTCACCAGGGTGGATCAGCTTTTTGTGGCTGTTTGAGGGCAGCTGGAATTATATAGTTCAACTTTGTTTTTAGATAGAGACAGGGAAAAAAAAAGAAAAAGGAAAGGGCCTGAAGAAAAGTGAGCAAAATCCTCATCCTACTGGGTGCTAGGGGCTTCCAACACCACTATACACAAGTGAGAAATGCTAAGTGAAACCTCACTTTCCATACAGTGTGAACAAACCTTAAAAATTTCAAATGACTTCCTGAACATGAAAATTGGGAGCTGACATCTAAGTGTAATACAGTGTTGGGATAAGTAGCAGAGGGTGCATCACGTGAATAGCAACTATACTGCTCAAAAGGGAACACTGATTTTGAATCCAGACCTCAAAAGGTTGTTGATGGTTAATGATGGCTTTCACTGATCACTGTTCCATCATCTTATTCTCAATAAATTCCACAATGTCTATACTATAAATCCTTCTTAGATCTTACCTTCCAGATCATCAACATCACCCAGACCAAGTTCTTCCATTACATCTAGAGAATGTGAAGCAAAGCACAGTGTTAAATTCAAACAGGTTTTCACAAAAACAAAATTATTTCATTTTAATTGTAAGAAGTTCACCTGTTTTTCGGCTGACATCTCCTTCAAGTTTGCTTAAAACACTAAGTGGTTCCCATTTTGCCCCTCTCAGTCTAGCACAAAGGGAAAATATTACTATCTGATTCAGCTGAATTACAGATCATTTTATTTTTTGTCTGAACCTACTTCTTTCGGTACTTTATTGTATTCGTCAGCAAGTTCACCTCCAAGATCATCATTACTGCTGCTTCCAACTGTAAGAAGAAAGACAAGTTGGTTATGCTTGCTACAACATGAAAAACACTAATGAAGATGGATGTGTTTGTCAGAACATTGTAAAAAGCATTCCCATGCAAATGAGCTCATGGTTAATTAGAATAAACACACATGCTTAGGCATCAGAAAAGCATTTCAACTCCCAGTACAGGAAACAAGTTCAGCATCAGCCAAGATTAGTAACATTTAAGCCAAAACTTATGAAAACCAAACAAGCTTAGTGCAACCTGGAGCAAAATGGTGTTTATGGGCTGCAGGCAGGATGGAGCACTGTATGCTGCATGCGTTCTCTTATTGTGATTATGGGATGAAGGTCAGGCCTCTGGTATGGTTAACATGCTGATACTCTGACCCATAAATCAAGACATTCATACCCCCTCCCTGGCTGACTCTTGGCCTGCCTACACTCCTCCGAGGCTCTAGCACTGCCATCCTATTGTCTCTATCCCCTCTTACAAATGAGGGAACATAAAACAAGTCTACAAAAGAAATGTAAAAAAATAAAAATAAATAAAATGTTCGACAGGCTGTTTTGATTGACACAAGATATATTGCACTGCACATTCCACATCATATTGAAGCTTGAACCATAACTGATAGAAAAGAAAAGCACAGTTTTCTATGATTACGATCAAATAAAGTCATATTTTTTTCCTGCAGCATGAAATGGTGCTTGGAATGATATGAAAAAATAAATAAATAAATAAATAACCCAAATAAGTAAAGGAATTTATCGAGTACACTTACCCTCTTTGATCTCTTCTTTCTCTCCCTGATTCTGGGTATTTAAGCCTTGTTTCTGTGCATTTATATTTTCAGAGTGGGACTGAAAAATAAGGGGTAGTCTGTGAGAATCTGTTTGGCAAACAACTAATGCTGCTTGGTATTCCAAAATGTATCTTTACTGTACCTCAGAGCTCCATGAATTCTGGTCATCCTCACCCCTCTCTAGACCCAGCTCAGACAGGAAATCTATTCAAAACATTTAGAGTGATCACAATGATGGTTAGCAGTAGCAGAAATAAAAAGCTTTTGGGAACAGCTTCTTTCATTTTCTGGATCTGTCAGGAAAATTACACAAAAATTACCAGACTGATGTTTTTTTAAATTAAACTCTGTGAGGACATGGAGCATTATTAAAGGAATAACACTAAATTATGGCACACATTTCCTATAAAACTGTGAGATAAGACCTTAGTGGTAGTTTTTTTGTTTGTTTTTCTGCATGCATCCTTCATTCAGCCAAGAAGGCCCCACTGAGATACAAGATTCTCCCTTCTGGGATGTTCTGATAGCAAAAGCAGGCTCACATTAAAAAACAAGAGCACCGCTGAGCAGGTGCCAAAACTTGGCATAAGCATAACGGGGATGGGGGAGGGGCTGTTATAGTAAAGTCAGTGTAGAAGTATGTGAAGTTTGATGGGTCTAGCTTGAACAATATGCATCTATGCTGTGAATCTGAACATCCTAGGTAAGATTGTTCTCAAGTTATCATGATTTTGAGAAAACCAGATTTCTGACCCTTAGCTTGAGGTCAAGGTTGGCGAGATTTGAACTCATCTGAGAGTTGTAGTAGATCCAGCTCTGGTGTGAATTTGAACATCCTAGACATTGTTCTCGAGTTATGGCCAATGTTACACAAAGGTTTTGTGGAACAAACGCTGCCACTGCCAAAACTATGATAAGAGCTCAAGTTTTTCTTTGAAACAGCTGAGCTGAAAAAACAAACAAACAAACAAACTATGGCACAACATTGGGCTGCACAATTAATCAAAGTTTTATCTCAATGACAATTTAGCTTCCCACAATTAAATGAACCTGATCAAGCTAGAAATGTGTGCTCTGCCCATAGAACACAAAGTAAAAGGAAATCAAGCTCTTCCTAAATCAGCACCTGACTACAAGCTGTTTCCTGCACCATACAGCCTGAAGTTTAGTCCAGATGTTTAACACTATGTTAAAACACAACAAAATTCTGATGTGTGGCCCAGCAGAAGGTGAAGAGCTTTTCCGTCAAAGCGGATCACCATCCGTTGCTTGGAATTACTTTAGATTTAGCACAAGTGAAGTTAACCAAAAAGAAATCATATGCAGTGGGTGCTGAATTGGGTCTCTGCTGTAAAGCAACACAAATAACTTATTCAACCACATGAAACATAACACTAACCCCAGGATAATTAATATATGAAGGCCAAGACAAACAATGGCTGATAACGTGAATCTGCCAGCACCAACTCAGAAGTTTTCATAAAACCGAGCCTGTGCAGCATGTCTGCGTATTCATCAAGCTCATAAAAGCACACTGAAACCACCAATCTCCAAAGACGTGTCCAATAAACAAACACGGAACATAGAATTAAGTAAAGGACATGACTTAATACAGTTTTACCTGTTCAGCTTACATCCGTCTGCTAATGTCCAGTAATTACAGCAGGCCAAATCATTAACCCTGTTTGTGAACTAGGTTAACAGTGATTAGTGCTCTCCTGCTGGTATAGCCTATGTTACATCCTCTTTGTGCTCACTGGCAAACTCCCTGTTGTGTCTGTCTCTTACCCACTAAGTCTGCACATGAGCAGCAAGACCGGAAACTTTGTAGCTCTGTATGTCAGTCTGAGTTATAGCTGGTGGACAGCGCTACCATAATGGACCTCAACATTCAATTGTACATATTACAGCTTAAAGGTAAAGCATTTTTAAACAACTGAAAAAGTTTTTATTTAAGCCTTTTAAATAGGGCATCAATATGTACACCATCTACTTTTTTGAATCCATATGCCTAGGTATTTTTAAGAGGTGCCACATTCAATAAACTTTCTAATGTTAAGATAGTGGTTATCAAGGGCCTTAGAGCAAGAACAAGTGAAGGTGATGGATTTAGTCTTTTTTTTAATTTAGTATGAGATTTTTCAGTGAAACCAGCAGTGCTGGAAAACACTGGTTTCATTAGAAAATCTGTCATGTATCATCCCAGCCTATAATGCAGAGAGTTAAACTATGGGAGAATTCTGCAACTTCAAAGATGGTGGTGTAAAAAAAATTTCAACCCCACGTGTGTGAGTGAAGTCAGCAAAGTTTTAATTTTTTATTTTTTTTTTAATCAGATTTGACTGATTATAGTCAAGACTTGCTTCTACAAGGTCTTTGATCTTTGGAAGAATGGTGTTTCATTGCTAGGGTAGAGTTCTATGCAGTACAGTACAGCTGCACTCACATTACCTACTGCTAACAATTACAGAACAGCTACCCTACAGCCAATCCAATTTAGCACACACATTTTCCAGGGTATAAACTGCAACTGTTACTTACGATTAGCACTTGTGCAGAATTCATTTTAGAGGTTTTAGTATTATACAGCACCAGTCAAAAGCATGGAAACACCTTCTAATTCAGTGTTTTTTCATTATTTAAAAATTTTCTGCATTGTGGATTAATACTAAATTCATTCAAAATATGAAGAAATACATATGGAATTATTTAGTAACCAAAAAGTACTTCAGATTCTTCAAAGTAGGCACCTCTTGCTTGGATGACAGCTTTGCACATCTTGGCATTTTCTCAGCCAGCTATATGAGGTAATCACCTGGAATGGCTTTCAGTTAACAGTTGTGCTTTATCAAGAGCTCATTTCTTGAATTTCTTACTGTGTTTGAGACCATCAGTTGTAGAGTTGGTATGCAGTGAATAGCCCTGTTGTTCTAATCCATATTATGGCAAGAACTACTCAGCTAAGTAAAGAAAAACGACAGTCCATCATTACTTTAAGAAATGAAGGTCACTCAATCCAAAACATTTCAAGAAGTGCAGTCGCAAAGACCATCAAACCTTATGATGAAACTGGCTCTCATCAGGACCGCCCCAGGAAAGGAAGACGAAGAGTTACCTCTGTTACACAGGATAAGTTCATTAGAGTTACCAGCCTCAGAAACTGCAAGTTAACAGCACCCCGGATAAGAGCCCACCTAAATGCTTCACAGAGTTCAACCGGCACACACATCTCAACATCAACTGTTCAGAGAAGACTGCTTGAACTAAGGATATGTTAAATGATTTTAGGAAACTTATTCAGGCACAGGAACTTACTTTTATAAAGGATCAGACTGTAGAATGTGTCGAAACAAATATCTTAGCACCATTATTAACAGTAAACCAACTTTTGATGCAAACTGTGAAGCTGTATATAAAAATGGGAATTGTCTTTTAATATTTACAAAACACTGCTGACCCTGTTTTATCGTGCGACCTTAAGTTTTAACAAATTTTAACCACGTGCTGTGTTTTTATGCTCTTATCATGTTTTATGTCTCTCATCATGTTTTGTTTTTTTATATCATATGTTCTTATCCTGTGTTGTTTGTTTTTAACATGTGTCTTAGCTTTTTTTAATCATGTTTGTATTTTTATGAGCTGACTACAATGCACAACAAATTTACCTTCAGGTACAAATAAAGTTACTTGACTGCATGAATCTGGACTTTATGGTCGAATTGCTATTTCTAAGGAGAGCAACAAGAAGAAGAGAATGGTTTGGACCAAGGAAGACAAGGAATGAACATTAGACCAGTAGAAATCTGTCCTTTGGTCTGATGAGTCCAAATTTGAGCTTTTTGGTTCCAAACACCATGTCTTTATAAGACGCAGTAAAGGTGAGCAGATTTTGAGAAATTTTAATTCCCACTGTAAAGTATGAAGGAGGAAGTGTGATGGTATGGCGGTGCTTTGCTGGTGACTCTTTGCGCTTAGTGGGACTACCATTTGTTTTTCAACAGAACAATGACCCCAAACACACCTCCAGGCTATGTAAGGGCTATTTGACAAAGAAAGAGGGTGATGGAGTGTTGCATCGGATTACCTGGGCTCCACAATCACCTGATCCAAACCCAACTGAGATGGTTTGGGATAACTGGACTGCAAAGTGAATGCAAAGCAGCCAACAAGTGCTCAAGACTACACGATTCCTTATGTGTTCCTTCATAGTCTAGTTGACTTTAGTATTAATTTAGGGGGGGGGATCAAAACACTGAATGAGAAGGTGTGTCCAAACTTTTGACTGATACTGTAAATTCATGTGGACCAACATTTTCATGACACACATGCAGTTGCTGCATCTGTAAAAAATTAACTGCTCCTTACCCCTTTTATTCTCTGTAGAAACTTCAGCCTCCGGAACAGGTAAGTTGGCATCATGAGATTCTCCACTTTCTTCGAGCTGATCATTCTCATCTGATATGTCTCCTTCTACCTCCTCATCTTGCTCCCCTTCTTTGTCATCATCATCATCATCATCATCATCATCCTCATCCTCATCCTCAGTGGAACCCTCCTTCTGTGTGAGAAAAAAAGAGAGGAAATATTCATAATTGTGCATGTTAAAACCTATTTTACTGTGACTATGTGTCCTCTGGGGACCTCTAATGAACACACAAACTAGGCAAGGAACAAGGACATGAGAATATAACTATGGCAATGATCTTGGCCGAGCTATAGAAGTCAAATTAGCAGCCAAACTAAATTAAACAAGCACCGACACAACAACTAAAAATGTTCTTGTTTCACCTGAATGCCAGAACATATGATGTCTTTGTTTTCTGCCTCATCAGGTGAGTCGACATCAACATCATCAATGTCAGTCTGAGGCAACGCTTCATCCGAAAATGTGTTCACATCTGAATCACTGCACTGACCAGAAGTGGCATGATCTTTGGTGGGTGGGCTTGAAAACATCTTTTCCTTTATTAGTTTGTCATTAAGGTCCTCTGCCAACACTCCTGGTTGGTTTTCAAGTGAAACGTATGCAGTTAATCTAGCCTCATGTTCACCATCTGCCTCGTTACCTTCACAAAAGCATCCATCAAAAGTGTTGTCGGAATCATCTCCCGTTGCAGACATTTTAACAGTGGCACTGGCAAAATCATACTGCAGCTTCTGAATCTTGCTGTCAGAATCCTCGCTTGTCTCATGGTCTTTGCAGAGATTGTATTGCTTAACAACCACCAGCTTCTCTTCTTCCAATAGCGTATCCTCTGCAGGCAGATCATTGTCACCAATAATTGACTCGAAAACCATTTCATGGTCTTCATCACTCTCATTATCTTTTTTAGCTTCTTCTGCTAGTTTCCTTTGTATTGCAGACATGGGCTTTGACATTGGAGACAGCACCTTGATAGGGTTAGACATCTTCAGGATAACCCCACTGTGTAAAACTTCATCATCCTTCATTGTCACATTCTCTTGCTTTTCTAACTCATCACTTTCATCTTCATCATCCCAGCAACTTATGTCTTTTTCAATCTCTGAGTCTAATTTTCCTTCATCATCCTTCATTGTCATTTTCTCTTGCTTTTCTACCTCATCACTTTCATCTTCATCATCCCAGCAACTTTTGTCTTTTTCATTCTCTGAGTCTAATTTTCCCTCCTCTTGTGAAAACTGATCAGTTGATTTGGCTTCATCATTCCCCCAAATTTTGGTTTCATCCTCAGGAACCGATGAGAGTACTGGGGAGGGGTCATCAGACTCTTTCTCAATACTTTCGCTGTCCTCTTCTTCCTGAGAACCCCCTTGCTTCTCTCCAGTCTCATTTGCTTTGAAAACAGGTGAGACTACTTCACATTTAGTGTTAGAGCCAATATCATTTTGGTCTTTGCTTTCAGAGGAATCCCACGCCAATTCATCTACAACTGCTTGGCTTTTAGACTGAGAGGAGGTTGCTGAACCTAGTCCTACCAATGACTTGTGCTTGTCTATAACTTGCTTAGGTAAAACACATTTTGGAGACAGTGCTACTGGTGACGTAGAATCCCATGGGCTATCTGGATGTTCTTCATTTGGTTGAGGCAGTGTGTTTTTCAAATGCAATGACGTTGCTTCTGGTGCTTGAACATTGCTTTTCTGATCAAGAATCTCATTGCTTACCTCAGGTATGTCAATGTCACTGTCTTCTAATGAAGAACCCCATGACGACCTGCGTTTCTCTCCTTCGGAAACCTTTTCGTGCAATCCAGCATCATCTTTAGCATCAGACAGACTATCTGCACTTTCTGTACCAACCTCAGGCAATACATTTGTTCGGATTAGCAAGCAAATGTTTGTCCCCAAATCTTCCCGTCTGCCTGTCCTCTTCATTATCACTGTCATTCCATACTATTTCACCACTATTTTGTTTATTGCTCCATGAGTCTTCATCATCCTTTTGTGTTTCTCTCTCAAACTCTTCCTTCGTAACATCACCTTTTGAATGAGTCTCTGCACAATGTCCTGTTGAATCCTGGTTTGAAATTCCTTTTTGATCTGATGACCTTAAACATTCCTTTCCCAAGCTGTCATCTTCATCTGAAAATTTAGACTCTACCCGTATGGCTGACACAACACAATCCTCCACTACATCTAGTGCTGCTGGAACAGCAAAGCTTGATGTCCCAGCAGGGCAGATGAGGTCAGCATTTAAAGCCTCTGTTTTGGCATCTTTCTCTGAGGCATCTACATTCTCATGTACAACCTCAAGAAAAGTTCCACTGTTGGAAGAGATGTCAACACCACGTATGATGGGAGGCTCTTTAAATTCAGCAGTGCTGTGGTTTACAGTAGCTACACAGTTGCCATCGTCCTCCTCTCCAGATCCATTCTCTTCTTCTTCCGCTTCATCACTTTCTTCATCATCTTCTTCATCTTCCCCTTCATTAGAATCCTCTTCATCATCTTCCTCCTCCTCATCATCATCTGCTTCTTCTTCCTCTTCTTCCTCCTCTTCTTCTTCTTCTTCCTCCTCCTCTTCTTCTTCTCCATCCTCCTCTTCCGAGTCATCTGAGCTTCCACCTTGAGAGTCTGATCTTAATTTAGAGCCCAAAGGTTGTTCTGAGTGTTTCCTTTCTTCCTGCTCAGCTGCAGTGCCAGCTTGTTTTAAGATTTTAGGGAACAAGAGAAAAGGCTGTCAGATAGATGCAAGTAACAAAGCACCAAGACAATTATTTTACCTTTCTGTAGTGTGGAAGGGGAGTGGAAGTCATCTGGGATGCACTGGTAAGGAAGGACATGGGAGTGGGATCTACTGGATGCTGGAGACTTTTGCTGGATGACAAAGCCTTCGGGAGGGACGGGATTCTCTGAACTCTATTTTCACTTTCAGACTCAGATTCTGAGCCAGTCAACGATGCATCGGGCAGTGCTGAAGCTACATGGCAAGCGGGGAAAGAAGATTACTACCCAAAACTACAAACTATGGAGAGACACTAATGGATGAAAAAAGGCATAAAGATTTTTAGGTACCTTGTCCCTTTTTAGATGCTATCATTTTGCTTAGATCTACTTTCAGTGGTTTCTGAAAGTCAGATAATCAAATGAAAGTTAGGGCAAAATTACAATAATACACCAAAAAAGAAAAATGAGTAGTACCAACCTTTTCAATTAAAACAGATTCATCATCATCATCTGATGTCGGCCAATCATCTGCACCCCTTTTTGACACACTGAAGAAGTGGAGAAGGAGGAAAAATGGTTACAGCAAGGAAGTCAGTTGTAAGTATAAACTGTAGACAGCAACAAGAATCTAGCTCACCGACTTAATGACTCTGACTGAGAATTGTCTTCAAAATCTGAAAGAAAGCAGGAGAACATATTTTTAGGTCAACATCATCAGAATCAAATCAGCAAACTAATATTTTAATAGGGCAACTTTCAAACAATAAAATCTTGAGAACATCTAAATCTTAACAAGCAGGAAAAACATGGTGCAAAAAAACAAACAAAAAACTACAATCTAAGAAGCAAAGCTGGGAATCAGAGTTTCTCATAATATGAAATTATCATGATATATTGCCTATAATAACAAAAATTATTCTACACACCACAGTGACTCTGCAGTACTCATTACATCACATTAGGTACTTTAAGCAGCATCTAGCTAGTCACTTTCTCTGTACCTAGTACTATGTTAAAGAGTTACTTGTTAATTACCCTTGATCATATTTGACATGGTCAACTTTATGTTACAGTAGTCAATTTGAGGAGAGACAACATCCCCCTTTTTAGTTAAATTACCAAAAATACTGAAGAAAAGTTCAACAAATTTGTTGACCATTTCTTTAGTATTTTTGGTAACTTGTTGTCCTGCCATCCTCCGTCTGCATCAGAGAGTCTAACTGATAACTAACTGCTTTGGACTACTGAGAAAAAAAAAATTGAAACTGGTTGTTGACAAAAACTAAGCTATTCAATAGTGGAAAAAGCACTCAGATGATCTGACATTAATTAAACAGTCCTCTAAATATATATATATATATATATATATATATATATATATATATATATATATATATATATATATATATACACACACACTCAATATAATATAACGAATGCTCTCAGGTCAATATGAAAAAAAAACATATTCAGAGCAATGTCCAATTTCACAATTTGTAAAATAGTTACTGTAAATGTTATGATAATGCTTAGTGATATTAATTTCCCACAACTTCAGCAACCCATTGAAATGTTTCTGTTATCTCGTAGCAATCAGCTCGGCAGTCTTAACTTAAAGTCCCTAAGATATGTGTAAGTAAAGAATAGGAAAAATAACCATAAAAAGGCGAATTGCAGGAATTTTGTATTTATTCACTGTATTATAGAGTCAGTGTGTGTATTATCATTATTCAATTTCTTCAGTAAAACAATTAGTCCTTTGATTTGCTTTTTTAATCTCTGCACTGATTTATCACGGTAAGTTTGTTTTTCTTCTCTGCAACTTCTCTTCACTTTACCCTTTTGAAGTGATACTAGCCACCATGAGAAGTTATGAAACTGTGATAGTGCACGTTAAGTTTTCAGGGCAACCTAGTTAGCATGCCTGTTTTTAATTTAAAAAACAAAAACAAACAAAAAAGTTTTGATAATGTATTGCAAGAGAATTTTATTTTTTCAGCCCTGCTAGGCAGCAGGAAATGTGAAAAATGTGACTACATTGAATATTAATTTCTGTGCCTGTTAATAATTTTAAAGGGCAAAAAAACTGACAGATTTTTTGCTAACAAATACCATCTAAGCAAAGCAATACCTCTCCCTGCTTCATCTGCTCGATGCTCTAGATCCAGTCAAGAGGTAAAGCATGAAGAATAAATAAAATGTTCAAAGTCAATAATTAATAGACACAATACTAATGATTTTCAGTCACTATGATGTGATAAATTAAATTCCCTACCATCTCTGTCAGTGGCTGGTCCTCCCAAAGAGAAGCCTGCTTCAACGTCTTGAGAAGGACTGCCCAGCATTTTATTCTTCTTTTTGCTCAGACCTTGATGTGATAGGGAGGCCCTATTGGTCCGCTGAGTATCGTGCTCTATGATCAGGAGGGAACAGCTGCAAAGAGACAAGACATTTAAAATGTCATAATGCCACAACCTTAACACGCTTCAGTCATGGTAAGGGTGAAATGTGCAGTAAGAATGCACATTTCACCTCAAATCAGAAGTGCCTGACTCCGTGGTATAATTCACAAATGCGCACCTTAAAGCAGATAACCCCTAAGCTGGAGAGGGAATGGCGTCTTACTAAATTAGAAGATGCTCATTTAGCCTGGAAAAAGAGTTTGTTGCTCTATAAAAAAAAGCCCTCCATAAAGCTAGGACAGCTTACTAGTCATCATTAATTGAAGAAAATATCAACAACCCCAGGTTTCTTTTCAGCACTGTAGCCAAGCTGACAAAGAGTCAGAGCTCTGTAGAGCCGAGTATTCCTTTCACTTTAACAAGTAATGACTTCATGAATTTCTTTACAAATAAAATTTTAGACATTAGAGAAAAAATTATTCAAAACCATCTCAAAGATTTATCTTCATGTTCGGCTGCTTTCAGCACTGCTGGTATTTGTTTAGATTCTCTCGTTCCAGTTGATCTTTTGGAGTTAACTTCAATAGTTACTTCCTCCAAATCAGCAACATGTTTTGTTTTGCTCTCACTGTTCAACCTGAATGCAGCTAAGCAGTCAGATAAACTCCTTGACAAATGACAGGTGTATGGTCTTCTTTATTGAGATGTTTCCCTTCAAATGTGACAGAGTGAAACTGCAACAAATTATAAAACAGTTTTTCAGATGCTCGCAAGGTGAACATTACACATTTAAACACATTCACAACATATATAAGATGAAAACTTGAGCTACATATAGCATATTAACATGAATACTTGAATAGGTACTGTGTAATCAACCCTTTTAACATACTGGAGAAATTCACAAACGTAGCTGCATATTATTATAAAAGGCGAACCAAGGTGCAAAGATGCAAATCAAATCACATAGCATCAACCTATATGCAGCGTGATGCTATGTGATTTGATTTATCTTACACTTGGTTCACCTTATAATGAAATGCAGCTACGTTTGTAAACTTTCCATATGTAAAAAGGGTTGATTACGCAGTTGAGAGTGTTCATGTTAATATGCTATATGTAGCTCGAGTTTTGATCTTATATATGTTGTGAATGTGTTTGATGTTAAGTGTCACCTTCCGACGTCTGAAAACTGTTTTATAATTTGTTGCAGTTTCACTATATTTGAAGGGAAACATCTCAATAAAACCATGTATTATCTGACTGCTTAGCTGCATTCAGGTTGAACAGTGAGAGCAAACGAAGACGTGTTGCTGATTTGGAGGAAGTAACATGAAGTTGGTTGAAAGGGAACAATGTAAAGTAGGCAGTATAAAACGTGAACATGAAGATGAAAATCTTTAAGACAGTGGTTTTGAATAATTTTTTCTAATGTCTGAATTTTTATTTGTAAAGAAATTCATAGAAGTGATTACTTGTTAAAGTGAAAGGAAATATCACTACAAA
>JAMQGT020014098.1:0-61114 GCA_024447675.2 Pterophyllum scalare
GCAACAGGGAACAAAAAGGGTCAAAAACACTGTTTGTGAAATGAAAGCTAGATCCAACACACTCTGAGCTCGATCTTCTCTCTCACACAGATGAACTGCTGTTGATCTTTGAAGTAAAATTCTAGAACTGCCGGATGAGTTCTCTCTTTAGGACAGGTCACCGTGGCAATACTTCATGCAAGTGTCATGTTACATAAAAAAATTCTTTGTTTTGCGCTACACTTTATTTCTTTCATAAAAAAAACCTATTTCTTTCTTTCATAGATCAATATATTTATTGTATGAATAAAAAAAGGGTAGGCTACAGCTGTACTTTGGTCACTACTGTGAACAGATGTATAAAAATGGCAGCTGCTCAGCTCCATTCTCTTATTGTAGATGTAAGCATGAGCAGTGAAACAATGGCTTATAAGATTTCATTCAAACACTGGGCTGTGGAGGGGAATGAAATATATATAAAGAATATATATAAATATAAATAAAGCTTGATGATGATGAGCTTGAAGTGGTGTTTTCAATGTGTGGGGTGAGACTACAATGACCTGGATGACTGAGGCCTGGATTTGAGGATCCCTGGTGTAGGTTCACCAGGGATCCTCAAATTCAGGCCTCGAGGGCCAGTGTCCTGCAGGTTTTAGATGTGTCTCTGCTTCAACACACCTGAGTCAAATATAGAAGTCATTAGCAGGACTCTGGAGAACTTGACTGCATACTGAGGAGGTAATTCGGCCATTTGATTCAGGTGTGTTGGATCAGAGACTCATCTAAAACCTGCAGGGCACCGGCCCTCGAGGTCTGGATTAGAGGATCCCTGACCTACACAGACGTTCTCCTGTGGGGCTTTTATACCCCGCACGGCCACGCAGTGTCGCTGTTTCCCGCTCACGGCCTTCACTGTTTCTCCGTCTGTTTTTACTCTCCCTTTTTGGCTCGCGCTGAATGTCGGTCAGTAAGACACATGGGCGGGAACTATTCCGGCCAATGACACGCCCTCTCTCACGGGCCCCGGCGTGACGCCCTGCGCTCCCATTGGTCACACCCCTTCAGCCGTGTGCAGTGATTGGATGGCAGCTGTTACCTGGTGGAGTGGGCAGAGGGCCGCGGAGCTCTGGTTGTGTAACTCCGCTGTTGACAAGCAGAAACTTCACTTCACACACGCACTTCACGGACTGACCCAGTTTAGTTAAAAGTTATTTATCAGATGTAATCCTCCGGAGTCCCGCTCATGCGCTCACAGGGACCCTCAGCGGGCTTTGACACCAGCACACGGCGGAAGAAATCAGCCAAATAACTACTCTACCCACAATCATACACTCAAACAGCTACGTCTCTGATTGGCAGAGGGCGCTGTTATCATGGAAATATTTATACTGATTGCCGTCACCACATCGCTAACTAGGCTGAACTTCACTACACAAACTACACAACACATCCAGCCCAATTTCGTACAGTGCCGCTGTCAGGAGACGGACTCAGATCTGCTGGTGACAGCCAGCTTACTGCGCTCCAACTCCAAACGGCGGGTATCTCCTGGGTGGATCCCTTACACTGCTCAGCTGTGATCAAAGGTCAAACAGCTCAGGCATCCTCAGTTAATGAGTAAGGAAATCTGATTGGCTGGTTACTGCAGGTGCCGCTGCACCGTGACCTTTCCCTCCGCATCCCTGTGCTGCGTTCATGCTGCAGGCTCTGCCGTACAGTATACGGCTGCTGCTGAGGAGCAGTGAGCATGAACACAGTGAAGCTTTTTTTAGTTTTTAAAAACATCAAATGCAACTTTTGAAACAGTTCAGCGAATATCAGCAAACACACAAACTGTGTGTGTGGTTTGTCCGTCAGTGAGTCTGAGCAGCTGCTTTTCGCAGGAGCACGCAGAGACGGGGACAGGTGAGGAAGACGAGACTCTTCAAAGGTAAGAACTGCTCAGCTAGTGTCATAGACACATAGTTTATAGACTAAAATTACATATAAGTTTGACATTTCCAAACGTATGCATTAATTTTTGAGTTTTTGGATCAGATCGTCGCTCTGCAGACCGTGCTGCTGACTTGTGTGAAATGCTCTGGACAGCACACCGACTTCGTTGTTGGAAGGCTGTGTGAAACTGCAGGCGTTAGTCTGCAGTGAGGCTCTGTGTGAGGCTGCTTTCACTGAGGTGTCAGACATGAGTGATTAAGCTGATGCTCATTCACTCCCTGAATTCCGCCTTTAAGGCTTCACGCAGAGGTCAGAAATCAGTAGAGCCGTAACGGTTCACCGTAGTTAGCCACAGGTCGGGGAGCCGAACCGTGATCACAGCTATTGACTGGAAAAAGAAACGAACTAAACAAGTCCGAGTCTGACCCTCTGTACTCCACATCGATGTGTTTCTATTACTGTTTGTGCATCAACGTTTTTGTATACATTATATTGTAATAATAAATACCAAGCAATAAATCAGGAATAAAAAGGGATATGTGTTAAATAAATATTTTCCGATATTTTCCATTTTTCCTCCTAATTCCCCTCAAATGGTCTCTCCGGCGTTTCTCTGGAAGAGCTGTGTGTCCTCTGGAGGAGGCTGGAGAACGTCTGTGCGGTGACGGGGATACTGAGGAGTCCCGGGCTGCTGAACCTTCCCCCGAGGTGGATCTGATGTTGTGGACGACTCAGACACAAATGAACTCTCATATGATGTCGGAATGTAATGTAAATGATCATCATTGATGTTTTACTCACTTTTGTTTTCTAGTCAAACGTGGGTTTCATTTTCATTGAAAGTTATAATTTGTTATTGCACACAAAGACAAATTCGTTACGGGGCTTTTTACTAAGGAACTCCTCTCCGCAAGCTACGCCTGGTCGTCGGGGGTCGTTTTGACTGTTGGGTTATCTCTGTATTATTGTAGGGTCTTTACCCACAATACTAAGCACCTTGGGGCGATTGTTTGTTGTGATTTGGCGCTATATAAATAAAACTGAATTGCATAAATTCGAGTGTAAAAGTGAGCGAACCCTCTGAAGTGTGCCGCGGTGGAACTCTGTGAAGCAGCTGATTTTGTTCCTAAGGTCAAATCATGGGCAAATTAAATGTAGAAATTTCAGAAATTCAAGCAGCTGAACAGATTTTTCAGGTGAATCCAGACAAACGAGCACACTCACACCTTCTCAGCTTCAGCCCAAAAATAACAAGACACCAGCCGCGAGCTTCGGGAAACCTTTTATTATAAAAGCCGTTTTCTGCACCATCACCGTGGCTACAGGCAAATACTCAGGAAAAAAAGGATTATTTTAATATAAGCTGTTATTATTTAGAATAACATTTAATAACATGAGGTATTTTTACTGGCTACACTATGGGCCAAAAAAACCAAGCTATCAAAAACAGCACTTTTCCTCAACAAATGTTTATTAAATAATAATAATGTGTAAAGCAAAGATAGTAGGTAGTATCACAGTGATGAATACTGTCCACTGACTTTTTTAAAATATCAATATCTCGTACTGTCAATAAATGCAGATTGGAATACACGTAACATTCATATAGATATCAATATATTTACAGTATGTACAGTCAGAAAGAAGCATGACACCGAGGCTTTGGCGAACATTAAGAGTGCAGTAAAGTGAAGTAAACGTGATGATACACGGCGAGAGTACAAAAACAAGCGAGATTCAAAAATATTCCAGTGCAACGTCGGCTTTCTGCGGGCGTCTGTCCGTGAGCGAGCAGCAGCCTGGTGCTTTCAGGTCCTCCTCCTCTTCCTCCTGGGGCGGTGTGTTTGTGGTTTGTGGGAATAAAATGTCCTGAGAAGGGCGGAGAAGACTCGCCGTCCTCCGCCGACGGCTCCGTCTACATGAACAAAAGTGACGGGAAAACGGCTACACTCAGATCTGATACGCGCACTCTTCGTTGTTTGACCCACGGCCGCGTGAATACAAGAGAGATTAATCTGAGCGCCGCCGCCTCCTGCACGCACAGGACAGCCTTAACGAGGAACTCCTGAGGGGACCTGTTCTGCCTTCCTGTGCTGAAGCAGCTTCGGGTAAATGTGAGCCCGTCATCCCTTTTCAGATGGCAGCAGGTTTTTCTACCTCTGTGACAAGCTGACATCAGCCATTCACTTCCTGTTAGTCTCACTGTAAACAACACTAATGTCCTTAAGTTTCTCTCACAGTGAAGCCGTTAATGTGTGAGTACATGAAGCAGCTGTTGGTGGTTCAACTAAATCTACTGTCTACCCATGTGCTCCCCCTCATCAGGCTTCCAGAGGCTGGCCAATAAGAAGCAAGTGGGCTTTTTGGTTGGCGTCTTAAAGAGAGAGGCTTGCTTCAGAGAGAAGAAACTGAGGGTGGGTTTCAGTTCTGAGGATTATTTTTAACTGCGACTTATGCAAAGCTACCCTTGCAGAGTGACCCTGCAGAGCAGGAAGTGAGCAGAACAGGTCCCCGTAACCTGAGTCCAGGTGTGTCTGACCCTGTTCTGAGGTTGTGTAAACGTAGCCGAGTAGAAAACATCGTCCTGATGTGGTGGGCGGAGCTGATTGAAACGACCAGTCACAGTCGCTCTTTAAGAGTCTAGTCAGTGGTCAGCCCCTCCCCGGGGTTCTGAGTTGGCCCTTTGGGCACCATTAGTCTGTTTGTTAGTTGGGGCAGGGACCAGCAAGCCAATTGGAAGCGCTGGGCCTCTATTCTGGCCATTAGGCAGGGCGCCTGTGCTGAGGTCTTTAGTTTCGCCGGGCCACGATGACGCCCTCTTGGTGGTCATGTGCCGCCGGGCGTGCTTGGTCAGGTGGTCACTGCGCATGAATCGCCGGTCGCACACGCTGCAGGCAAACTTCTTCTCACCGGTATGCGTGCGGCGGTGGCGAGAAAGCTCATCAGAGCGGGCGAACCGTTTGTCACAGCCCTCCCAGTGACAGCTAAACGGCTTCTCACCTGTGGAGCAGGATGACAGGTAAATGAGTGTTTGTGGGTAGTAACAGGACTTCTGCAGAGCCTCTCCGACCTCTCAACAGCCTAGAAACATTTTTATATAAGACCTGAACAACATGCTGACAGTTGTTTTTGTGTTGTTGTGTGTGTTGCTTTTAAGACTTTTTATATGATCTTCTATTGTGTTCTGTGTCTTACGTGAGTGTTTATCAATTAATTTTATTCTATCATATTGTGTGTATGTGTGTGTGTGTGTGTGTGTTTTTAACAATGCATGGGTCTTAAACAAATTCGTATCGTTGTTGAGATGGCAATAAATTATTGAATATTGTAATTTGTGTCTGTAGGACAGGTGAGTGTTTTAAGCTGAGAGGTGAGGTGTAGTTCTCCTTCCTGTCAGGTGACTCGTACCTGTGTGTGTGCGCAGGTGAGCCTTCAGGTGTGAACTCTTGAAGTAGGTCTTCTGACACCCGGGGAAGGTGCACACGTAGTCCCGTCTGCGGGAGAAGTCAGCTTGTGAGGCACCGCTGCTCGCTCCTGACGGCATGTAAACAGGAGCCGGGGCGAGGGGGAGGAGCTTGGTGTTACCCAGGGTCATCACGGTCTGCGGGCCTGGCTGCGGCTGGTGCACGGGGGGCTGAGGCACGACAAACATCACGGTCCCCTGCGGCACGGTGGAGCCCAACAGCAGCGGCTGGGCGAAGCTGGAACTGGGAGACTGGGGCAGGATGGGTTTGGGTCTGCCCGGCGTCTGCACCTGCACCGGAGCCTGGACGAAGGCGGAGATCATCCCTGTTCGGCTGCTCACCGGAAAAACCTGGCAGAGCAGCGGGGAGGACACTGGAGAGGAAGACAGCTGGGAGGAGTGAAGTGGGGAAACTGAGGCAGGGGGTGAGGGCGGGGTGTCAGGAGTCAGAGAAGGCTCATCCCTCTCCTTTGGAGGCGTCTGCGGAGGTTGCAGCGGAGGCATGGTGGAGGTTTCTGTTGGCTCGGAGTCGGGCAGAGGGAGGCTGAGGCTGTCGGCGGTGTGGCGGATGACACTGGTGACCATTGCTCTGCTGGGTGGAGCCACCCAGGTCAACTCTGGGTGAGGTGGAAGTGCTGAGGTTTCTGAGGTGCTGACGTGGATGTCGCTTTGGAGGGCGGGGCGGGGCAACAACGTTTTGGAGGTGGGACTCACAGCAGAGGCGGTGGTGAGGACAGGGGTGGTGGAGGCCTCGGCGAAGCTTGGACTGTGAGGCGGAGTCATACACTGAGAGAGAGAAATCAGCTGTTAACTACGCACTGTTTGTTTACCAAAGCTAAATAAAGTTATGAAGTGGGATCCCAAATGTGCTCTGCAAAGCACTGTGATGTCTTTCATGCTAACTTTAAGATGTTATCATATCAGTAACATTTTTATCTCTGTCAGTGGGATCCACAATGTGCCCAGCTCGGTACCATCATGATACAAAACAAGGTGGTTCTTCAGTAAAGTATTTAATCTTCTTTCTTTATTAGCTAGGGCTGCAACGATTCCTTCAGTAGCTCAAATAATTTGATTATTAAAAATCCTCGACACAAATTTGTTGCTTCGATGCTTTGTTTAAACTGCAGCTCATGTGTCTCCGTGTAACCGGAGCATTTCCTCCACATTAGCGGCACTAAAGTTCTCTGTCGCTGCGACGGATTTCCTTCATTTGGAAAAACGACCCTTTAACACCGAGTGGATCATCAATGACACATTCTTCCATGCCTCCACTGCTCTCTGCGCCTGTGTGTGTGTGTTGTGCTTGCTGTGCTGAGAATTTCAGCTGTTAGCAACGGATCGCTATAACTACAGTTTGCTAGTGGGCGCCGCCATTAGCATTAGCGATCATTCAGTATGACAGGAAAGCCCCGCCCAGTCGCCCGTTCAGTACTGAGGGGCTCCGGCAAGATATTTTTTTATGCTCTGATCCCTGATAAGCGATTGCAGTAGAAACATATTTTTATATTTTTAAACATATACATATATATATATATTTTAAATATATATATAAAAAATAAATAAATTTTTTTTTTTAA
Source organism: Pterophyllum scalare (assembly GCA_024447675.2). Taxonomy (NCBI): domain Eukaryota; kingdom Metazoa; phylum Chordata; class Actinopteri; order Cichliformes; family Cichlidae; genus Pterophyllum; species Pterophyllum scalare. The sequence continues at coordinate 6,961 of JAMQGT020014098.1, forward strand.
ATAAAAAAAAAAACAAACTTTTTTTTTAGGAGGACGGGTGTGAATACAAAGTATTACAGCATTAAGGTCCGTGTACTTTTTGGTTATTAGTTTTTTCATTTTAAAAACAGATACTGAAAAACAAAACTGATTTTGTTTTGTTTTTTCATTCCATACGCCAAATCCATATAATGTAAAACAAATTTTTCCCTTTGAAATCAAAACATAAATCCACAAAGAATAGGAAACCGAAAAACGGCCCGTCTTTTTATTTTTGTTAAACCAGAAGTTTAACACTGTCGACAAGGCAACTCAAGGTGCGTAAATACTAAGTGCTCACTTTTATTTGACACTTGGTTTTGTCAGTTTACGGTTTTCAGAGCTGTTAGTTAGGATGGCTTCAGAACCACACCCTGAGGTTGTAGACATGGCAGGACGGGGACTCTGCTACAGCAGTCCCTGTCGTCATTTCACACTGCTGTGGAGAAGGAAGGGGGTTCTCCCCGAGGAGCATCGGGAGATTTTGCACAGAAAAAGACTTAAGTGGACTCTCTGATGCACATCTGCAGATGGAGGGGTCAAAACCCTGAGAGACAAGTGTGTGCTGTCCCCAAAAACAATGTACTGCTCCATCGTGTTGTAAACTTATAGTGGTAGATGGGAAAGTTTCTCTGATCCCACAAAAACAAAGTATTTCCAGTTTAAGAAAAATAAAAATGGACCCTTTTTCTGTTTTTTCTTCTTTGCAAATTTATGTTTTGATTCCAAAGGGAAAAATAAAAAATATAATTTATTTTACATTGTATGGATTTGGAGTAAGAAATGAAAAATGAAAAACAATCCCTTTTTAAAGTGGAAAAACAAATGACCAAAAAGTACACGGATCCAATAAGCTCATGCAGCCCCCAGTTTTCAACAAAAACACAGCAGCAGCTGTTTTACGTGCAGTCTTGACTGCAAAGAGGTGGAGTCGTTACTGAGACGGTTAGCTCAGGTGGAGCGAAAGGAGCTCTCCTTCCTGTAACCACCTTAAAACCTTTACTGAGAAACAGCTGGAGGTTCTTCATCAACCACCTGATCATCAACATGAAGAACTTTGTAGCTGCTCATCCACCCTGTTTGTCTCACACTGAGAAACATCTGCAGTATGGAAGTTAAAATATGCTGATGAATTTTTAATAAGACAAAAGTATTTCTTATCTGATTAATCGATGGAATAATTGATAGAATACTTGATTACTAGAATAACTGATACTTGCAGCCCTATTATTAGCTAATAAATGTGTTTGTTTAGACAGCCATGATCCATCTTTTGTGTGGGGATGCCAAATGTTCTCAGCACGGGTGTCTCAGGGTCTAAATCAAAGACTTTCTACTGTCCCTTTATAAGATGAATGAATGCTGCTGTTGTTTCAGAGTATGACTCGGGATCCTGAATGTGTTCCTGAGGTCCTGTTTACACGAGAACATTTTCAAGATGAAAAACGGCTAAGTTTTGATGCGTTCCGTCCTCCCGTTTACACAAGAACGCCATGAAAACGATACTTTTTGAAAACGGGGGCACTCGCACATGCGCACTATGGTTGTGGCCAACTTGTGGCCTGGCAGTAGGAACTGCAGCGTTTTCAGCATCTTGCGTTTCCATGTAAACGGAGATCGCCTCTGAAACATTTCCGTCTGAAAGCGCTACACCGTTTCCACGGAAACCACTCTGGTGTAAACGGGGCCTGAGTCGGGCCTTAACCAGAGTTTATATATGAGCAAGTTTGATTCTCCTCAGCTCACAAAATGAAGGTTTCCTCATCTGTGGATCTGCTTTCAGGGCTATGATTCTCTGATTTACTGATTTTTTTACTGTTTCCAGAATATCTGACAGATTATAAACTTATCAACTTTCTTATTTGATTATCATATTACTTTATTTGGGGAGTCCAGATGAGTTTCTGCACAAATTCAGATATTCAGATATTAATTATACTTTTTCCTGTTTTTGTCTTTATTTTACAAACACACACACACACACACACACACACACTTTATTTCAACTTCAAACATAATAAAACTTTTGGTCATCAAAAATTAAAAAGAAGAATTAATTAAAATAAATAAAATAATTTTAAAAAATTGAAAATATAAAATTATTTGATCACTTCCCCCCTTTTCATATGTTGTTAATTATTTATTAAATATTGTAATAATCTCTCTCTTTAGATGAGGTCGTTCATGCATGCATGTTTACATTTTTATAATTTTAACAGTTGATTTTCTTCTCATATTTTATTGAATTAAAAACATTTTTATTGGTTCTTACCAGCGAGGACAGGGCGATCAGGTCTTTGGGGGTGTCTCTGCCCTCTGGGTGGAGCTGGATGGAGTCACAGGAGTCTGAGGTGGGCGTCAGTGGCCGGGGCTTGTGTGACCCTTGACCCAAGAAGCTCATGCTCACGAGTGCTTCAGCGGCCTCTAGGTCGTGGTACTCGATGTACAGCTTCTGCTCCATGGCTGCTGCTGCCATGTGTCCGTCCACACGGTCAACCTGAGGACATTCAGGAGGTCAAAGGTCACTTTTTAAAGCACAGACTTTAGTCTATTGCCATTGGTTTATTCTGATTATTTTCTCTGTTTTTAAAGGAGAAGCTGCAGAAAGTGAAAACCAGCTCTCAGATATATGAATCTGGTCCAAACAGGTTCTTGTTTCCGTCTCCATCAGCTCAATTCGTGTGGCTCAAGTTGCAGGTTTAATGCGATTACAGAGGCGGGGTCAGAGATCTGCGGCGTGTTAAACACGTGGAAAACATCCGTGTGACTGTGCAGCCTCTCACACGAGAAACACTGAATCATCTGTGTCTGCAGCGGTGAGGAAACCAGAAACTACTGCTTTAGATTATGTTAACTTGAAAACGTAAGACTGGAGTGCCGCTGCAGCTATGCTAGCTTACTTTGGGTATAACTGATAACATCAGCTTTGATATAACGTCACCATTATGTTAGTGAAATACATCACTGCTCTATAATCTCACTGCAATGCTGCAGAAAAGTCTCTGTCTGGTTGGTTTGCAACCACAGAGCAACGTTGCCACCTCATCAGTTGGAAATGTTGAACTGCGACCAAATAAAACGTTTGGTAAAACTGAGCGCAGGGGTCTAGGGGGACTACTGGAGCCTCTGCTGGACATCAGAGGAACATGTGAGATTTTAAAACCAGAACCAATATTTGGCAATTTAAAAATCTGAGGTGTCAGAAACATAAACGGGTTTCCTGAACATTTGTTAATTATGAGTCCTTACTGAGATAATGTGAAGCTGCGGTTTAAAAATAATCTTATTTTGCAAGTCATGGATTCCTCGTTTACACAAATATTGGTTGGGCTCTACTAAAAGCTCACTTTTCTTCTGATTGGCCAGCTTCTGGAAGCCTAATGAGGGGCAGAGGTCACATGGGTAGAGACAGTACATTTAGTTCAACCACCACAATCTGCTGTATCTTCTACTCGTGGAAGCTTGTGTTGGGCTTACACTATGTCAGCAACTTCTGGAAGCTTTGTGAGGGCTACAGGAAGCAGGCAGATGACCATATAAAGAAATCTGTTGCAAACTGATGTCAGCTTGCAACAAAAAAAAGCTGAAATCAGAGAATATAGAGCCCAAATTTTTACATACATTTGGGTAATTACCTGAAACTGTGAGGTGACCCTGTAACATGATAGATGTGGCTGAAGGTGGAGCAGAATCCACCCACCTCACAGATCAGGTTTGGATGTTTGTCTGCAGCATTTTCCACCTCCTCCTTCTCTCCCACATGATCTGAACGCACCGTCTATGCTGTCTATCCTGTAAACTGTTGAGTGTCTGCTTCAGTCCCGGCTTTTTTCTTTCTTCTTCCTCTTCCTCCAAGGATAAAGCCACACAACACCCATCTAATTACCAGTGATGTCACAGTTTTTCCGCCTGCGGCTGATCCACCACATCAGGAAATGAATAAATAAACAAATAAAAGGGAGCAAACTGTAGGTGGGAGGTGACTCGGGGACAAAGGGCTCCCAGCTGCTTGGCTGGCATCTGCTCAGCAGCACGTACAGGAAGGGAGGAAGAGGAGGAGGGCGAGCGCGGGGCGAGAGACTACGACGTAAACAGAGGGAGCGGGGCCCCTCTGCAGTGGGTACACCCAACCTCTCACCCTAGCAGAGGGGGAACCTCCCTGCACCCAGAATAGATGATGGGAGGTGCTAAAAAAAACCCAACTGTAATTAAACCCCGCCCACTCCTCCCCCCACACTGACATGAACCAACTGGCCCTGAGAGAGCGAGAGAGAGAGAGAAAGAGAGAGAGAGAGAGAGGAAGCTCCCGACAGGAAGTATAGTTGGACAAAACAAAGTCGATCCTGTTGCAACACACAGATGGCGCTTCGACACTCTGATTTCCCATGATCACATGAACACACCACACCTACTGATGGAGAAACAATGAGGTTTACTCACAAACGAACACCGCTCGCTGCCTTTAACATGTCATTTAATCATCTCTGAGATCATTACCACGACATGGCACCTGTTCCCCGACACATTAACACCTGAAGGAGCAGCTCAGGACACATTTATTGATCCAATCACACTTTTCTGATTTTTTTTTTCCTGCTTGTTTCTGACTGATTCCTGATGTGTTGTCAGGTTTGTCTTCCTCTGCAGTCCCTTTGTGTTCAGTGCAGATTCCTGGGATCGAACTGAGGCTGAATCTGATTTACAGATCAGACCGATCACAGGAAACTCAAGCATCAGAAACCTCACATTAGGATTTATTTAATTGGAAATAACTGTAACTGCTTTTTTAGAGCAAAAACACCCAGAATTTCACACGTCAGCCTCTCAGGCATCAGTATTTTTGAACAAATATTTGCTTCACACTGTTTAACAGGTAAAACATGCATTTATGAATAGATGAGTATTTTAAATCACCCGTAATTCAGATGCAGGCATCTCCTGTTGGAGCTTCATATAAATGAAAATGAACTTGTTTAAATTAAAATAATTTTAGTGTTTTATTGGTTTCAGTGACAATTAAAGCTGATCTAATTAACACAGTTTAAGCTCTGGACTTATGTCAGATCATATACTATAAATTCATCAGTCAACAAATTAATAATTGATTATTTTGCTCAACAAGTTTTCAATTAACTGATTACTCATTTAGTCATAGGTAAAAAAAAAAAAAGCATTGAAAATAAAGACCGATCAGCCTCAAAATAATCAGTTTACTGTCAGATTTAACAAAGAAAACCAACAAGCTGTCACACAGACTGAGCCCTGTAATTAACCCTAAAATGCTGCCTTTACTGCCACATTTACCCAACAAAAACAGCCTGACGCACACGACACACTGCTCAAAAATCAATCAGTACATTTGTCACTTGATTAATCATTTAGTTACAGTGTTAAAAACAGTGTAACAAAATGGTGTGAGTACCCTCAAAATGATCACTTTACGGTCAGGTTTAACAAAGAAAACCAAGGACCTGTCAGTGTGGGAGGCGAGAAAATAAACACAACTGATCAGTTCAGTCAGAATGTAAAAAAATATATAGACTGATCAATCGATAATCGGTGTTGGAGAACAGCGAGAACACAGCCAGTTTACACTGAAAATACTCGCTTTAACCAAGAAAAATAGCCGGAAACCGGACAGGCTGAAAGCTGCTCATTAACATCTGCTGCCACCGATTAATCGACCACACGAAAACGAAAGCAGCCCCGCATCAAAACAAAGACAACATCTGTAAAGTTTCTGCGGAGCGATGCAATGCAGGGATGCAACACACACACACACACACACACACACACACACCGAGGAGTCACTGGGTTCACTGTGACCTCAGATAAACCAGCAGACAGCGCCACCATAACACGAGCCGAGACAAACTAAGTGGGACTGCAGCCCGGTCCGCCTCACACGACACCGGGCACGGAGATTCTGGACCCGCTGGCGGAACCGCACAGTTCTAACAGCATCAACTTTACGGAAACAGCCGTTAGTACCAGGCGGACTCACCTGACAGCAGCGCTCCGCCGCGAAGCTGAGGAGAAGGAAGAGGAGCCGGAGACGCTGAGTGAGCAGCAGCGGCGGCGGCGGCGGAGTGAGAGCTTCGGTAAGGAGCGCTGAGCCGCTGCCAAGCAGACTGGCTTCAGCTGAGAGCAGCCCAAAAAAAAAACAAAAAAAAAACACAGAAACAAAATTCAGAGCAGTCTGGCGGGTGGTAACACACAGCCAATCACGGGCAAAGGTGTAGCGGGCCGCGGCCAATCGCGGGCGAGGCGGTGCGTGATCAGTACGTGAACGCGACGCGATTGGTCTGCGGCGGGGTGCGTGGCTGTCGGGGGGCGTGGCCGCGGAGTCAGCGGTGTCAGAGTAAACCCGGTGAACCCGGCGGCGCGCTCAAACTGGGGGAAAGGTTGGGAGGCGCGAGGCGGGACCGCGGGGACGCGCGCGACAGGCATGTAAACTGCAGATGAAGTAAGAAGGAGCAAAATTGGACGAAAAGGGACAGAGAAGGGGACAATAAAGGGACAGAGAAGGGGACAATAAAGGGACAGAGAAGGGGACAAGAAAGGGACAGAGAAGGGGACAAGAAAGGTACAGAGAAGGGGACAAGAAAGGGACAGAGAAGGGGACAAGAAAGGGACAGAGAAGGGGACAAGAAAGGGACAGAGAAGGGGACAAGAAGGGCCAGGTAAAACCAGGGAAAATTGACCACCTCTGATACACCTGTAAGCACTGCTTCACCTGCCTGTGTTTAATCCAGTTATGGTTGAAATCACAGTAACCTTCAGTACAGTGTGGCGTGTCATATCATTTAAATTTATAGGTCAAACAGCAGAACTTAACTCTAAACATTCAGTATTAATAATACCTGTTTAACAGTTGTTTCCAAAAACACACATGAAAACAGTTATGGTGTATTTACAATATTTATCTTTACTGGAAACTCACAAAGTCAATAGTTTTAATCACCCAAAACATAAATCAGGTCTTCTTTTTATGATTTCTGTTCCTAAACACAGGCATACAAATAAAAAAACTTATTAACCATTAACTGTAATTTTAATACATTTGATTATTTTACCATTTTAAGGTTTTAGGGTAGCAATAAAACACACTTCTACTCATTAAATAATATATGCTGTGTACATTGTAATACTAAGACAAACAAATGCCTTTAATGGTGAAATGATACAGTTATGTTTGATTTGAATGGCAGCACATTCATTTCCAATTGTATTGTATTTTTTGAGAATAATAAAATGATTGCAGCTACTGCGCATGTTCCTTTTGGTCAGAAATCGAGGCTTTTGCGGCTGAAATGACAAACTTGGCCTGAAACACTGACAGCGAGCGGATTTCAGCGTGTCCTCCTTCAGTGACTCTGATCTGTGAATAATCTGCAGTCACAGCCGTGCTTCCCTGTTCGCTCTGCAGCACATGTGAACACTGTGTGTGTGTATGTGTGTGTGTGTGCGTGTGCGCGCATGCTGCAGCACACACACACACACACACTGATTCTCTCGCTGCAGAGCTGCCTCAAACTGCACAAACTCCTCTTCTTCTCCCTCCTCTTCCTCACGTGCGCGCGGCGCCTCAGACATGTGCGCGTTAAATTCACAGGAATGAGACAAAGAAGCGCGGCGGCGGCTCCGGAGGGCCCGGCATCGCTTCTTATTGTCTTCTTCCTGCAAGCCCCCCCCCCCCCGCAGGCCGGTGAACCCGGGGACTCCTGCGCGTTGGGGTTGTAAACAGCTTCTCCAATGAAGAATTTCAGGGCGGGGCTAAAAGGCAGCTCCCACCAGCCCCACTCCCGCGCACACGCCGGCTCCTTTGTTGTGGCTGCGCGTTAACCCTTTACGCTGCCGCATCATCATCATGATCCCATCATCATCATCATCATCATCATCACAATCGTCATCATCGTGACACGTGCGGTGGAGGTGATAACATCCTGTCTGAATCAGACAAAGAGGCATCACCTGATCACCTGCCGGCCTCGGAGCACCTTCAGGCGGCCGTGGCTCAAACCAAAACCCGCTGTTCAGTGAATGAGCTGCAGAGAGGAGGGAGAGAAAGTGGGGCAGAGGCAGGGGTGATGTGAGTTCATTTTCATTTCCAAGTTCAGCGAGGTTGTAAAGTAAAAAAATAGAAGGGGGGGGGGCACAGGCGGGCGGTCCATCCATAAAAAACGGTTTCCAGGCAGAAAACAGTCGCAGACCTGTGCAGAGGAGGCTGAGCTCAGCTGTTCGCAGGATGAAGTCAGAGCACAGGAACCACAGAGCGAAATGGGCGCAGGCTCTACAGCAGTAAAACTCACCTGGACCTCACCTGAATCTCCACTTTACAGGCTCCCAGGTATCCCGCCCCCCTTCTCCAGACACAAAGAAAGACCTGCTTTTATGGGAACAGCGCCCTGAACCCTCCTCAGATTTAAGAAGCCATCACACTGAGAGATGAGGACGCTGGGAGGCTTGAGGGTCATTTTATTTAAAAAGCCAAGGACCACCTCAGTCTGAGCCTGATTATTATTCAGACATTTTTTCATTTTACTGATAACAGTTCGTAAAAGCAGAGTCTGAATCACCGACAGCCCACTGACATCACACACATGTTCATTAAATGTTTGCATTTTTAGACTACGTTTCACACGTTTAGACACCGCTGCAGTTCCTCTGCCGTCCAGCAGAGGCGCCACAGTGAGTCAGTCCCCATAGACTCCCATGTTAATTGGAGCATTTTTAATGCAATTATCTGACCAATAATATGGCTGCTGTGGCTCCAGTGGACTAACCAGGCCTGGTTCTGGGCATAGGCAATATAATAGATCGGCTAAGGCGTGACAGTAATAACTAGTAGTTATTTGTAACCCCGCCTGGCACCCCTTTGTGTTCTGTCTTGAAAATCAATAATGATGAAATACGGGAAAAATAAACAACCCCAGGAATCGGTGTGCATCTCAGGTAGCGGTTCGTATTGACAAACGCCAATGACAGCCTGTATTTTGTCTGATTTTACATTGTATAGTATGTATCAGCTTTCCAATAAGCCGATACTCGGCGCCACAGTACCTAAGCTGGTTCTGACGCGTGCTCCACAGCTGTGTGCTCAAATACTGACATGTCCAAACATTTTTGCCTCAACTTCTTCTTTATTGTTTATGACACACAACATGCAGTCCCTCTAGTTGAGCAGTTCTGCATCCTAGCTTAACATTGTCAATGCTGACAGACTGACACAGACAACATAGTCAGAACCTGGTGTGCTTCCCCATTAGCACACCGTAATGAATGGACCCCAGTCACGTATAAGCCTTCCAGTGCGGCCTATAGAAAGCCCAGTGTAAAGGTATGCGTCGTCTTTATTAACATTAAAAAACTTGATAGTTATTAGCTAGAGGCTAGCTAACTTAGAAAAATTAAAGTTGCCTAGTAATGTTACTGTGGATACTGTAGTGTTGTAACAGTTTCTTAATCACAACTATATATTTTTGTAGTAGTCTGCTGCAGCTACATGTTTTGCTTATACTGTATTGACAGTAATAGGTAAAGCTCCTCTCTTTGTCCTGTCCTGGATATCTGATATATTTGCAGAGGCCTGCAGAAGGACCTTCACTCACATCTTCACCAAGAATGAAGTTTAGCCTGTTATTTGGGTTCTCTATCACTGCTGTGTACGTTGTCATTATTTTATTATAATGCTATTGTTGTTATTACTGAATGTTACAGGTTAACTTTGTTACTAATTACAGTAAATGTAAGTCATAGTCAAATAAAATGATGAAGTAGAACGACAGAACAGACTCAATGCAGTGGTTTAATACTTGTGTTAAAAAAATACTCTGGTAAAAGTTGAAGTACTGATTCAATTTCTTTACTGCAGTAAAAGTGTAAAAGTACAGGCTCTAAAATGTACTCAAAGTAAGAAAGTAAAGCAGCTCTTTGGAGGATGTTTCTAACTGAACCTCGTGCTGCATTAATGTAATAATTAAACATGAGAACATGAGAATACAAATTTATTAATTCTAATGAATGCACTCAGCTTGAACACTGTTCTGTAGAACATGAGCAGAGAAAAAGAGAGAATTTTAAAGCTCTGCTTGCTGTTACCTTCATAGTAGAGGACGACTCTGCCTCCTCACCTGAACACAAGATGAGTACAGTCAGGGGTTACAGTGGGATTCAGCAGGGGGGGGACTCTAAGATGGGTCGTAGTGGCTCACAATCATTTCTATTGTAGCTCCAGTAGATTTTCTTTGTGTCAGGCTGTGATCGGCTGCTGTGTGGATTTACACAGCTGAATTCAACCAGATGTAACCCAGTGTTTGATGAGATATCTTGGCTGATTTTATCCCCTACACTGACAGTATGCTGTTTACACTGACAGCATGCAGCTGGTACAAAGGTAGAATTCAGTGAATGAATCTCAGCATCATCAGCTTAAATTCAGACTCATCTCTCTGCACTGATGTAACCTGTAACTCTGACCATGAACACCACAGCTGCTCTGCACCAGTCCAACACAGCTTTACTTAAACTCCCCACAGTACTGCAAACTAACCTGTTTATCCTGCTCTAAACTGCAGTGTCTGAATAAGTTAGAATACCTCAGTTTGTGTACAGGATGTTTCACAATGTGAAAAATCATAACTCCACATCATACACAGATCACTGAGCGGTCCTTCCCTTTAAATCTAACCCCTCTGCTTCCTCGTTCTCCATCTCTGAGTGAACTTCGCTCTCATTCTGGGAAACACAGAAACTGTTCTTTAGCTAGCAGACACACTGTGTGTGTCTGCACACAAACACTTTGTGTGTTTGCTGATATTTGTTGAAATTTATTTTTGCTAGCTAAGACGCTGAAGTGTCGCGAGCACAACTTACAGACATCTGCACTCGGTCCGGCCCGCTGTGACCCCTGATTATAGCGCTATGAATAATACATAAATTATCTGGTTTTAACTCTTTCATGTGTTTGTGTGCGATGAGCCCCGGGGATGGATACGCTAATGCGATTGTTCCTCCGTTTAGGCTCAGATCGTTGGATGGTTGAAGGCTCAGTGACGGGAAATGAAATCTTCCCTCAGATGTTAAACCTAAAGTAACGAGTCTGTTTGAAAATGTAACGAGTACAAAGTGCAGGTACTTGTGTAAAAATGTAGGGAGTAAAAGTAAAAAGTAGTCAGAAAAATAAATACTCAAGTAAAGTACAAATACCTGAAAAATCTACTTAAGTGCAGTAACAAATATTTGTACTTTGTTACTTCCCACCTCTGTTTAATAGTGAGCATGTACTGTATGTAACTGAGACACAGCTCGAAGCAGGTGAGTTCTGCAGTTGTGTGTTACATCAGTAGTCGTGTTTTTAATGTCAATGTGGCCAAATCCAGACACATATTTGGTTATAATTCTGTCAATATTTACAGATCTTTGAACAAAACCTGAACAGAGGCTCTTGTTTAACTGATGTTAATTTATTTATTTGTGTAAAGCAAATAAACCTTTACGTATCTTATACAGTCAAACATGTCATTTGATGTTAGGGCTTCAACTCGCCCAGGGCACTGAAATGGCCGGAGTCAGCTCTGGGACTAATGCCGCGTTTTCCACTAGTACCTACTCAGCACGACTCGGTTCGTAGGCTTTTCCATTAGGTCCTGGTACCAGGTACTTTTTTAGTACCCACTCAGTCGGGGCACCATTGTTAAAATCCAACAGCAAGTAAATGGAGGCACGCGCACCAACACCACGGTGGTCATGAATGAGGAGGTGCAGACGTTTCTGTACTTGGTGGCAGACAAGAAAAGAGAAAGTGTATCAATCAGGACGTCTCCAAGCTAACATCCGCGTTTGAGTCACATACAAATTACGGCAAGAGCACAGCACTGTGTTTGGGACGTAGCTCTGAGGAGCCCAGAAAGTTTATTTTTTTATAGAAAAATCTTTTCTGAAATAAACGTTGGCAGTTTTTGGAAAGTTTGGCTTTTGGAGAGATTTTTGGACATTTTTAAAAGTCCATAATGTGGTGTTTGTAAGAAGTGACGATGTTTCTGCAGAGTGAGGATGATTTACTCTGCACACAAACCAAAACACAGCATGCACACAACCAGGATTGTAAACTGGAGGCACGACTGGACTTTTGTGAATCCCGGATATTTTTGGGTAAATGAGGACAGCTTTGAACTGTCTGGAGAACCAGAGGCTGCTCGTTTTCTCCAGCAAAGGAGAAAACTTTAAATACGCTTTAAACAAACCAGAATCCCACGAGGAACTGTTCACTGTTCTTCATGGAAACTACTGAAGCAAACAAGGAGACAAAGAGGAAGAGAGAGGAAACCAGCTGCAATAAAAGATCAACTTTAGGGAGGAAGGAAACAAGAAAGAAGTGAGCAAAAGGAGAGCAGCCCAGCCCGGACCCCAACGGCAGCTCGTCATCGCCAAGCGTCACATAATCTCAGAGTAAACACACGCGTGAGAGGCAGGCAGAAATCCTGGCTCCACTGGAGCAGGGGTGCACGTTACTGTGGGGTCACAGGTCAGTCCTCCTCTGAGACTTCCAAGAATCAGACCTCTAGGAATCACAGCCCCCACCAGCAGCCTTGCTGCTGCGGTCTTTAATAAGCATCCACCGCCCGAATCCGGCCGTGTGTTGGAGTGCGTTTATGTTCATTTCACACATCAGCTGACAGCTAATGGAGCCTGAAGCACAAACAGAGCACAGCAGTTTATCCACAGGTTCATCTCTAACTGCAGCCCCGCCATTACCTCGCATGTTCCTGTGGTTTTAACATTTAACCGCTGGCAGCAGCTCATTGGCTCGGTGCAGCTCAGGGCTGCAGTTAATTATTAGACACTCAGGAACGAAACGTCTCTGTTCCCACTGTGAGATCCACTCACAGGGGTGAGTTCTAAAAAGCTTTAATGACACGTCACTTATGACTGCATAAAAACGAAACAGTGTTTCAGCTGATCAGGTGACTTTTTCTGACTACTCTGAACCAGCCCCCAAATTTGGCCTCTGACTCTGAACCTGCTCTGATTGGTCAGAAATGTGTTTTACAGCAGAAACAAACTGAGCTGATCTGACGGCAGCTTTCAGCTCTGCATGTGGAGCTAGAGCAGCTGATTTTCCTCCAAAGCAACAACCTCATCGACCAGCAACACACCCAGTGTGTGTATGTGCAAGCAGGGAGGGGTGTTGGGGTGGGTGGGGTCACTGAAATGTAGGTCACACTCCCTCCTGGACGAGGTGGGCGGTGCGCCAAACATCCTGTACACTCAGACTCCTCCAAGTTTTTTCTTCTTCTGTGGTGCAGTGGAGGTGAAAGCTGAGGCTCAGAGCCGGGGTCCGGGCAGGGCTGCTCTCCTTTCTTTCACTCGCTTCTTTCTCGTTTCCTTCCTCCCCAAAGCTGATCCTTTATTGCAGCTGGTTTCCTCTCTCTTAGTCTCCTTCACTTCAGTAGTTTCTTTTTTTTTTAACTGCTTTTTCCTCTGTGCTCCTTCAGCCCGTCAGTGCAGCCGACAGCAGCGAACGGCATGATGGGAGTCTGCTGAGCCAGCTGATTCCAGGCCAGCATGAACAAAGACTTCCTGTATTGCTAATTTCCTGCTGGCGACTAACGTGCCATCCTTTTAGCACCATAATCACAGCTGAAAGTGGCAGATGCAGGTAGAAGGAGAACTTTCATTGGCTCTCACCTGTCCTGAGCAGACGCCTGTCCCACATGCCGGTCTGACCCTGAGGCCCAGTTTCTCGTACAGGGATTATGTCTAATCCTGGACTAAATACTTTTTCCTATTGTGGTCTTCATTGACTTTTTCCTTTTAGTCTAGGACCATGCTTAATCCATGACTGTGAAAGTTTACCCAGAATGTACTTTGTGGAGTTTCCTCCATGAGCGATCAGAAACGGATCAAGCATCCAGGTACAGATGCTGTTCCTGCCGCTCTGCGTCACAGACGCCCACCTGCTGCCGGTCATTCAGACCATGATGGATCATCACGCTGTTCGGGGGAGCCGGATTCCTGTTCACACTCAGGAGCGTCAAACTGATCTGGAGTTTGATGTTTGAAACTTTTTCTTTCCTGGTTTCTTCTCAAACGTGTGCATCTGTCTTCATCAGGAGGTTCTGACTGCAAAATATCCTGAAAAAATATTCAGTTTTTCCTGCTTTAAAGGAAAATAATGGATCTAATTAATAATCCTGATCTTAAACATTAGTCAGGTATAACTGCAATCTGAGTAAATTAGCGGCTGCAGTTGTGTCGCTTCAGGGAAGATTTAATTCTCCTGTTTCTGTGCTTAAATGCAGCTGTGAGGAATATTTGGTTGAATAAAGTGTGACTCGGGAAGGAAAACTGTTCTTTTATTTCAGGATTTCTTTTTCAAATGCTGCTTTAAAATGTCAGGAAATCAAAAAGTGAGAAACTTTCATTTAAACTCTGAATAAAACTTTATTTAAATGCTGCAAACATTCTGAATAAAAACTGTCCTGAAAATGAAAACAATAAAAAATAAAAGCTGAACTTGTTTCTTCACAGAGCAGAAACAAAAAGTATATCCAGTGTTTCTGACTTCGTTCATTAGCTGCTTCTGATTCTCACATGTTCAGTCGATTGATCTTTGATTTGAAAGTAAATACTGTGGAAAATTAAGTTAAATCTTTTCCTGATTAAAAAACAAATGGATGAAATAGCTGGGTTTATTTTGACCTGCGGTTTGCTGAGTCTGATTGGTTTATTGATCACTGATTGATCGATTTGACTCTGACTGTGAGGCTAGGTGAGGGCAGGTTTGTCCTCAGTCGCACCTTCGTCTGTGCAGAATTCATTGCATCCAAAGTTTTACTGAAATGAGAACAGACGCACACAAAGGCGACAGATTAAAGGAAAACCCACACTGCGCATCCAGCAGGCCCCGCCTCCAGTGTTTTAATGATGGTGGCAATCCGTCTGACAGATCAGCTGACCGTGGCAGTCACAGCATCTCCATTAAACCTGACCTGGACCCAAACCAGAGCAGTCACTTCAGAGGTCAAAGGTTAAGGATTTTCCTTTCATTTGTCACCCTCTGAAAGCACCGGCCATGAGTGAAGCACATCCTGAGGAGTTCAGGAGCCGCCGTGATGGCTGCACAGGTGGTTTTATGACACGATACAGAGAGCACTGAACCCCACTGATGGTTCATTTCTGCTGATCAGAGACTGAAAACAGATGAAATAAAGAAGAACTGAGCTGCTCCATTTTTTATTTCACGAGGTGTAAAACATTTAAAAGCTCAGGTTTGAAGGTCGGGCCCATCCGTCTGTCAGCAGCTTACATCCTCCCGTTTTAGAGTTCAGAGGTTTTTAATGTCGATCAGATGATGGTGATCTGCAGAGAGCTGTGGGAGTAAACCTGGACTTCTTCCAGATGTTTGGCAGCCGATGTGTTTAAGATCCATGCTGAGAGTCGGCTCTCTGAGTGCTGAGCTCACATTTTTCAACAGGAAGGAAAGAGGGTGCCTTATTTTCTTAGGTTTTCCCTTAAGAGCTGAAAAAACACGAGCTTACCGACAGCATCCAGGAGCCCCGCTCTGTTTCCTCATGATTATCACTGAGCTATTTTAACATCATTAGAGGGTAACAGGTCAGACCTGGTGTCACTCCATTAAAAGATTTATGCATCAGTCTGAGTTATTTTAAACTACCCGTTCAGTGCGACTCCTCGCTCAGGCTGTGAGACGAGAGCAGTTCCAATGAATTTAGGAAGCCTCCATTCGGTTTAATTTCATGAAGCAGAGAAGGTCTGTGACTACAAAGGTGATGGTACGCTGTACTTCAGTAACTCAGTTCAGTTTAATTTTATTTATATAGTGCCAAATCACAAAACCCAACAGTCAAAACGACCCCCTATGAGCAAACACTTGGCGACAGTGGGAAGGAAAAACTCCCTTTTAACAGGAAGAAACCTCCAGCAGAACCAGGCTCAGGGAGGGAGACAGACAGGACAAAGACACACTGTGGAAGAGAGCCAGAGATTAATAATAACTAATGATTAAATGCAGAGTAAAAAGAGGTGAATGAAGAGAAACAGAGTGAAGTGCTCTATTGGGGTGATACGGTACTATGAGGTCTTTGAGATAAGATGAGGCCTGATTATTCAAGACCTTGTATGTGAGGAGAAGGATTTTAAATTCTATTCTAGATTTAACAGGGAGCCAATGAAGAGAAGCCAATATGGGAGAAATCTGCTCTCTCTTTCTAGTCCCTGTCAGTACTCTAGCTGCAGCATTTTGGATCAGCTGAAGGCTTTTCAGGGAGCTTTTAGGACAGCCTGATAATAATGAATTACAGTAGTCCAGCCTAGAAGTAATAAATGCATGGATTAGCTTTTCAGCATCAATCTGAGAAAGGATGTTTCTAATTTTATAAATATTGTGTAAATGCAACAAAGCGGTCCTACATATTTGTTTAATATGTGCATTGAAGGACATATCCTGGTCAAAAATGACTCCAGAGTAAAGGAATCTGAAGGATTTAAAGGCAGCTTGAAGGATGAAAGCGAACTTTGACCTCTGAGGCTGAAACATTACAAGCTGAAACCTGCTGTTCCTCTGGCGTCCAGAAGAGGCACCACAGTAACTGAGTCCCCATAGACTCCCATGTTAAACTTCCCAGCAGAAATGAACATGTTTACAGCTGATACAGAAATGTTCCCCTGCTATAACAGCTGCACGGGGGGAGGACGCTCAGATTTTAATTGGATGTTACTGAGCAGGTATCTGTGCGTGCGGATGCAGCTGAACAACCCAGCTGATACCGTAGTAGTTCACCCTCTCCTGACCTTGAAGACTCAGGAGGTGAAGCGGCTGGTGTAACCTCTGACATACTGTAAAGACAGAGATGGAGTCAAGTGTTTAGTTTGTGTTTTAGGAGAAAAACCTGAAGCAGCATTCAAACACAGTGAACCCAGTTTATACAGAACAGTCTGATGTTATAAAACACAGTTTCCATGTTATTGTACTGCTGCTCCAACACTGTGGATGCTGTTTATTCTAACACTGTTCAGATGGCATTCATATTGTCCAGTGATGAGGACCGCACGTGTGTCAAACAGGTCAGGAGGGGTTGTATGTCCTGAAGCTCAGATTAACCAGCAAGCCATGAATGCAGCACAGTGCTGTTTATGGCACACTCACAAAAATCTGATACCAATTTTCCACCTGAGACTGATGAGACTCAGAGGTCATCTGAGGACTCAATGCTGGCATCAACCAGCCGTAAGTGAACACAGCACGACGTACCCCCGACGGCCGCTGGCGCTACGATCACCACAGCAACATGCCCCACGCTGGAACGTTACCTAGCAACAGCTGTGGTAGATGAAGATGGACAAACATGACACCAAGAAAAACTACTGAAAATAAGACGCTGGTTTCACCCACAGAGCCGCTCTCAGGCTTCTGCTTCATTCTAATTTATTCTAGTTTGATTCTGCGTGGACCTCACATGGCCCACAGAGGGGGAACGAGGCGATGAAGAACAAAGCGAGCACACATGAAGTCAGCCAGCCTAATGCAGCTTTAACAAAAGTTTATCAGAGTTTCAGTCGAGCCTCAGATCTCAGCTCAGTCTTCCTGAGCGCCGCCTTCATTGGCTGCTTTGTGAATACGACCAGTGCTCATTTTGTGCATCTAAGCAGTGAAATTTAAACTCAGAGATTTTTAAAAGCAGCAAACCATCATCTCAGAGGCTGAAACAAAGAAACCTTCTGGGCTGCACATGAACAATGACTCCAGCTCAGCCTGTACACAGGTGAGGAGTTTGATAGCCTTTTTCATACATCTCACTTGCAGAAGTGTGATCGTGTGCAGATCTGCAGCTGCTGCATGAGTTTAAAGCAGGAAAACCTCCAAATATGTGACCTTTGTGTATTTAGTACCTGAGTACACACAGGTGGAGGTCTTAACAACAGTCTGCTGTTGTTAAGGGTCGGGCTGCAGTTCACATTTTGACCTGAGGTTGCCACTTCCCCGCTCTGCACTCAGACACCGTTACAGCAATGTGGTGGAGCTGCAGAGCGTGTAGGTTTAAAGAAGAAACGATGAAGGGTCACGGTTAGGACTCTGATCTGCTGGATGATCTGAACATCTGGAGGTGCAAACCAGAGGTGGGCAGCTCCGTTTCCCTCAGTAGGAGAACGTGAAAGACCAAAGAAAGAAACTTTCTGAAGCATGAAACAATCCACTGACATGCTGCAGAAAGTCAAGGGGTCGTAGTTCATCACAGAACTCTGGTCTGCACATGTGCAGCTGCAGAAACAGTGGTAACATTAACATGACGCTGGGAAATTTTTGATTTCCTTTAAGGCCATCGGGGTTGGATGGAGGTGTTCCACAGGTCTGTGCATGAAGTAAAGGTCTGTCTGTGATACTGTCCTGCTTCAGATGGAGGGCAGCTGAGGTAAACACTGTGCTGGCTCCAAATTAAAACCACAGGCTTGTGGTTCCTCTGCTGCCTCCACCCTTCATGCTATAAACATGAGCAATTTTCCACCTTTGAAGCCAGAAGACCTCAAACTCTCCTGGAAAACATGCAGCTGCAGAAGAAGAAACAGGCACCACAAACTGCAGAAGCTGACAGACTCTGAAGCATTTAACTTGTCCAGAAACATCTGTCCAGCTGCTCTACAGTAACCAGGCCGTGACCTGATGGCCCGATGCAGGCAGGTCCGACACCGTTTCAAGTCTGTAAATGACTTCAGAGGATCAGAAATAAAGTTTCAGTGTGTGTGAGCTGAATGCATCCTGTATGTTTGCTGTACCTTATGCAGGCTGTTCACCATCACTGACTGAACATTGCCTCCTGCTGGTCTCCTCGAGCCACTGCAGCATTTATCCCAAACAGTTACCTGGAAAGCGAGCACGGAAATATCCAGGAGAGAAGGTTAACTTTGTAAAGTGTTCACAGACATTTAAAATGCTCTCTTCAAAGAAGCTTCAGTCCATTAACGGCTCCGCCTCCAGCTGAAAAATCCACAGAGTAGAAGCCTAAGCTTCCAGTCCAGCTCTCCATCCATCAGCATGGTCGAGCACTACGCCCTCATCACGCAATATGGCACGGATAGATACTCAGTGCACTAAATCTACTTAACAGGAGAAAAAGCACAGAGCTGGGAACACGGGAAGCCCGAGAACGGAAACACGGGACTCAACAGAAGGTGAACAGCCAAGAACAGAAGTCTGAGGATATCAAGAATGAACCCAGCCAGGAGTTGGCAGGAAAAGGCACAAAATTCAAAACTGCAAAAACACAACAAACAGTAACCTTCAACAACAGAAGCCTGAAAGTCCAAACACTAAAAGCACAGGGCGATAAACCCAGGTCCGTATGATCCAAGCTAATCACAGATTAGCTACAAACACACTGAGGACGCCACACAGGCTGTGTTTTTGATAGAGATCGAGCACCTGGCTTCTTTTTGGACACTAGCATGTAAAAACCAGCTTCATGAAAAACTGGGTGAGCGTGGAGGCCCCTGGTGGTCAGGGGCCCCATGCAGCTGCATGTGTGGCCTACGCCTCAGGCCGGCCCTGCTCCCCACCTTTCAGCAGGTCTTAGAAGCAGAAACCTGCACCTCCTTTCATTCACCCACCAAATTTTCTCCCAAATGACAAAAAATAAGAATCAGTGTTAACGCTGTTTATGAAAGACAACCACACAGCAGCAAAACATTATACCAGGAATATTTTTATTTATTTTTAAATAAGGCAGCAACAGCCAAAATGTCCAAGAGCTACACCAACATTTTTCCTCCAGATTCTCCACTATGTCCTGGGTGAAGCTCTGTTCCCAGCCATGGTCCTCTTGCTCTTCTCCAAGCACAGTTTGGTGCCAAAGATCCTTCTCTCCACACTCAGCACCTCCTCGTACAGGTAGGAGGGCTTCACGTCGAGCATGAAGGAGAAGAGCTGCAGCAGCCAGACGAAGGAGCGCGGCAGCGTCACCTCCACCTCTGAATAATGGCTGGCTCTGCACCTGCAGAGAAGGAGACGTCAGGATTAGGATTCAGCTTTTACATTTGTCCTGGGAACAGTTTACCTTTGGAAAATTCAGTGTTACATCCTCAGCTCTTTGTCTATCCTGGTTTTGGTCCCACGTTCACGGTTTCGAGGTCACCAAGGAAATCTTATTCAGCAAATTTAATGAAACAAAACCAAAACATCAACAAGCTAAGAAGCAACGATTCTGTGCAGCTGTTTGATCTGCAGACAGCTTCACAAGCTCCTCCGCTTGGACTGGTTTCTAAAGCATCCTTCATCACATACAGAGCACCGGCTGAGTGCTTCATCCCACATTTTCACTTCATCCTGTTGGAGGAAACTGGCTCCAGTCAGCGAGTACATCATAGAGCTCTATGCTAAAGACCTCATCCAGTCCAAATGTCCCACCAATCACATTTCTCCATCATGCTGACAGGTAGCTTCCTCCATCTGCTCACTTGTTCTCAGAGGTTCACCTCAGACCTTCATTCCTCTGTTAAGACGTCGCTGTCTGCAGTCCTTCTCTGTCATCAGCCCAGTCTCAGGTATGGATTATTCTGGTTAAAGTCTTAAGATGCCCAAAACAAAGAGTATTTCTCTGAAACCAATCAGAATATATCTGAACCGGAGCTCTCGTGCTAAGGTTTGTACCGGGGCGGCGGCGACGATTCCTCGAATAACTTGAATGTAAAAAATCCTCGACACAAATTTGTTGCTTCGATGCTTGGTTTAAACGCTGCAGCTCAGGTGTCTCCAGGTAAGTGGAGCGTTTCACCCACATCCGCAGCATCAAAGTTCGATGGAAAAACGACCTTTAACCCCGAGTGGATCATCGCTGACACGCTCTTACACGCCTCCACCGCTCTCCACACCCGTGTATGTATGTTTGTGTGCTGAATGGATCGCTCTTATCTGATTACTCGATTAATTGATGGAGTAATTGATAGAATACTCGATTACTAAAATAATCGATAGTTGCGGCCCTAGTGTGTCCTACTGCCTTACTCCTCCACAACTGTTCTTCTGGCCTGAAAAAGGGAAATGTTTTTCTGGATTATCACTTAACGCTGCCTGCTGAGGGCGCCTGTGTCAGACTGATGTTCGAGTTTTTCTCCTCTGTGACTTTAAAACGTCAGCGACCCATCCAGGCCAAAGTGTGACATCAGCCTCTTCACATCATAACCTGACACTGAAAGCTGCGACCGACTCACCGGTGGCAGCGTCTGAGCGCTGGGTGCCAGCACCTGCCATTCAACGGAGTCAGGAAGTCGTCTTTCAGGGTCACGACCCCGTCCAGCTTCATGCGGTGCAGACGGGGGCCGTCTGATCCCTCCTCGTCCCCCCAACAGAACCTGAAGCTCGATGGTCCAACTTCCTGGATGCCTGCCGGACAGGAAGCCAGCTTCTCGAAGCACAGCTGGACCTGCTCTGCGATTCCTGCAGAACCACAAAGAAAACATCACATCAGGATGGTTCCCACACGCTCCAGTTTCTTTCCTCTGAAGTACTCCATTTATTCCAACTTAAAAGGACACGAAGCAGCACGGAGAAATGAATAACCTGGAAGTGACATCTCACTTTCACAATAAGATCATTGAATTTCTTACTTTTCTTCTTAATTATCAAATATTTGGCTCGCCTGGTCAGGAAAATGGGTTTCTTTGCCTTCCACTGCCGCCTGGTGACGAGATGCAGAGAAACCAAAAACACATAAGTGATAAAAACACTGAAACATAACCAGGTGCAAACACATCACCTTTGACCTTCAGCCTGCCTGCTGATTTAATCAGTGAGTTCAGAGAAAGAAGTGGTCACAAATCACAAAAAAAACACGAGCAGCTATATCAGCAGCTTCAAACTTCTTCATGCTGCAGCTGTCAGAGACGATCAGGAGAAACAAAGAAACAACTGACAGACTTCCTGTCTGCACAGACGCTTTAAACCGGGACTAAAACCCCATTTCTAAACAAAGATCACCTGACCTCGGGACGAGCTGCTGATATGTTACCTGGCGGTGTCCTGGTCTCTCCTCCGCCGAGCTCGAATCAGAGCAGCCTGCATCAGTTTGTACCATCTCCTCAGGTTAAACACGTCACCTGTGAAACAAACAGTAAGCTGAGGCCACGCCGACAAGGGGTCAGAGTTCAAAAGAGCAGAACAGTCCTGAGAGCAGACAGGCCATCATCTGTATACAGTCTTCTCAAAGATGCAGACAGTTACTCATTGATTTTTGATCCAACTGTGATCATGTGATCAAACAGCTGCTCTCATCTGTGGTGTCATCTTCTAATCTCCAACCTCTGAGCAGACACCCCCCCCCCAACAGCCAGAGAGGGAAAACCAGCTAACATCCACCGGTCAGTGACATCACCAAACGACAAT
This sequence comes from Pterophyllum scalare, assembly GCA_024447675.2. Classification (NCBI taxonomy): domain Eukaryota; kingdom Metazoa; phylum Chordata; class Actinopteri; order Cichliformes; family Cichlidae; genus Pterophyllum; species Pterophyllum scalare. The sequence continues at coordinate 29,375 of JAMQGT020014098.1, forward strand.
CAGCTGACGGGTCTTCATCAGATCAGTCAGCTAACTCGACTTTAGTGAAGCCAAAGCGGAGACCAACACGCGACCATTTAAAGAACGATCTGAGCTGAACACTGACCTGAGCTGCTCTGCTGAACGTCATTGGACAGATCCCTGAAAGACACAAACCAGCCTGAGTCACATGGAGCAGCACGCCTGGAGCCCCCCAGGAGACGTCTCATGGCGTGGAGGCGTACCTACCACTCTGTGTGGTCATCCAGGCCGAAGAGCAGCTTCATGGTGATGATGATCAGGGCTGCGGCTTGCAAGTCATACTGCGGCAGGGCAGGGTGCGAATGCGGGTCAAACGTGTGGAGTGTTTCGTCTGCCATACCGGTGAGTTCCATCAGCCTGCAGACCCAGGGGTGGAGCTCATCTGACAGGAAGCAGGTAAGCACAGGTAGACCTGGTTAGTGTTTGCATGTAAAGGGTCTCCTGCAGTGGTTGATACCAGCGGAGCGAATCACTGGTTCGGTTACCGGGCAGGTTGGCATCGGTCAGGTACCGCAGGCTGAGCAGCGCCGGGTGCAGCAGAGTCTGCGGGCCGATTGGAGGAAAAGCAGGAAGCTGAAGGAACTGAACCAGAGTCTCGGTCTCCTTATGAAGGGACCGATGAGACGGGACCGTCTACGGAAACCAGGTGAGAGTGAAGTCAGACATCGTTAGAGGTAATAAACAAGACTGCAGCCTGAGGGATGCCGGCCGGCCCCGGATCTGCAGGTTTCTGACCTCGCTTCTGAAGAGGACGGCGTCTCTCCCCGAGACCTTCATCTCTTCAGGAAGCTGTTCGTGGGCGTTCACGTACGGGACGTGACCCTCGTTCACCAGCCTGAAAAACAACACAGCCATCACTTCAAGGACTTTCCAGACCTGACCCGACTGTAACGTCGTACTCGAGCTGAGTAGTACGCTGCTCATAATTTCACGAGACATGAACTGAACAGGCGCACCTGCTGCTGTGTCCACGAGCCCCACAGCACTAACCCACCAAACGTCGCCACCATTTTGTTTCCAGTGTTTTTTGTCCTGTCTCTCTCCCCTCAGCCCCAACCGATCACAGCAGATGGCTGCCCCTCCCTGAGCCTGGCTCTGCTGGACGTTTCTTCCTGTTAAAAGGGAGTTTTTCCTTCGCCAAATGTTTACTCATAGGGGGTCGTTTTGACTTTTGGGTTTTTATTGTGGGGTCTTTACCGACAATATAAAACACCTTGAGGTGACTGTTGTGATTTGGCACTGTATAAATAAAACTTAACTGAATCTCTATTAAAGTTAATGACTGATTTGAATGTTTGTTCTGAGGTTATTATCCCGTCCAGGTGTTACCTGAGCAGGTCGCTGAGCGTCAGCGCCTCACGGCTCCACACCAGAGCCAGGTAGATCAGAGCCAGCATCTTCTTCATGCTCAGCAGACTCTGGCTCCGCCTCTTCCTAGCCGGCAGGCAGGTGGGGGCTTCTGAGGAGCCCGATAAATCCCCGGAGCTCTCTGAGGGTTAAAGGAGCCGTTCAGGAAACCACGTCCGTCACTCATCACGTGATCATTACTGAAACTTTTACTAAACAGGTGTTTTTACAGGCACCGACAGTCACACTGAGGCCTCTGCGCCTCCACCATACCTGCGTTTGAGCCGGCGGTGCTCGGAGGGTTCGACTCGCCATCCGTGAACAACTCGACGGCGGCCTCTGAGTCTGAGTCCACGGCTCCCTGCGCAGAGAGGAGACACGGCAGAGATAGAGAAGATTTGAAATCTGAAACCTTTAAACTGTTTCCTAACACTCAAACATTGGCTTAGGTTAAAATATCTAAAATTAATTAAAAATTAAATTAAAGAAAACATAAAATAAACTCAGTAAAACAAAAAATATATATGAAAAGACTCAAAATTAATCAAATTTTAAAAACTGAGAAATGCAATAAAAATATAAAACCAAAAAAATGCAAAATGATTGAAATACAAAAGAAAATAACATTTATGAAGCAATTAAAAATGTAAAAAATAAAATAAAATTATTAAATAGGAAAAATTTTAAAATACAGAAAATAAAGAAATACAAGTTTTTAATTATTTACAAATCAGTTATTTATTTCTCAGAGGGGAATTTAATATCAAAAGAGAAACCAAAAAATAGAAAAAATATCAAATAAAATATACTAAAATGTATGAACTGAACATGAAGAGATTAAAAAAAAAACATGGAATAAAAATCTTAAATGGAAAACAGTAAAAAGTTTAAAAAAAAGCAGAACCATCAGTAAAAAAAGTAGAGGGGCAGTTTTTAAACACCACCCGGACCTCCACCGCAGCCTCATGGTTACTCACCGCTCTGAGCCTGTAGCTCATCACGGGGTCATGGGTGTACGCCTGGCGGCTCCTCTGCAGGTAACGCCTCCACAGCGGACTCAGCACGTCGTCCTGAAACAGTGAAACCAGTGAGGCCTCTGATTGGACGCTCTGCGCGCGCGTGGGTTAACAGAGAGGAGGCGGACCTTAAAGTGAGGACGGACTCCGAGCCTGAGGAGAGCGTCGGCCTGGTTCTTCAGGATGAACTGGAACCCCTCACAGATCATCCACACGTGACTGCCCTCTGAGAAACAAGCAGAAACCTCAGTTTAACAGGATGTGACATCACATCATCCTTTTATTTTGGCGTCTAAAGAGGCGTTCCTCGAACACTGACCGGACTTCTTGGTTCGGAGTCCTCTGATGGTTGACACCCTGTTGGACGCCTGCAGGAAGGACATGTCCACCACCTCCCTGGTCCTCTGAGGACACAACCACACGTTAGACAAGAGGGAAATTACAGGAGGAGGAGGTGGTGCCACTCACTGTTCCTCCTCCTCCTCGCCATCCACACGGCCGCCGCATGGTCACAGAGCAGCATCCTAACACCTGTTTATGAGTCTAATGCTCTCACTGAAGCCCTTTTACATGTGAATATTGAACTCTAAAACCTAAACTTTTAACCCTCTGGGGTATAATTGGCCATTTTTCACTACTTCTGATTTTACCTTCATATTTCACCTTAAACACCGTTCACTCTGCCTTGTCTGGTGTCATTCTTTTCTGCACAACCTCACAGCTGTGACTGTAAAGTTATTTTTTAGGGCTCCTGCACACTTCGCCGTGGTCGTGCTCACAGCCTACAGACAGTTTTGCAGATGTTTCAGATGATTTTGGCTCGTCTCGTTTCTGCTGAACGCCGCTGTCGTTTCCTTCATGTTCATCAATCAGTGTTTGACCGTTGCACAGAATCGTTATGTGCTGCTGGGTTTTTGGAACACTGCACGCAGCGAAGTGAAGCACGCTTGTATTGTCGTTTACCTGCACAAACGGACACAAACCATGTACCACAAACCAGCGATGACGACACAGGAGGCGCCTTTCTGATTGCGTTATGTGAACGCTGGCCCTTGCACAGCTGTTTCACAGCTGAAAAGTCACCAACAGGCTTTTGCTGTTTTATGGTAGCCCTGTTGTGTTGGTCTGTGTACACACTTTCCTACAGAGAGACCACACAAATGCGCTCCACTTTCACTCCAGCTCTTTGTATGTTAGAACATTGCACATTTCTTCGTACAGATGGAGGATCAACAGTACAGGCAGGAGGAGCCACAGACGGTCCGGCCACATACAGGCGTCTGAGCGGCCTGAAAAGGGGCCGAAGAAACGCCGACCCCCGTTAATCTAAGCTCCAGCTGCAGACCGCCATCCACCTGATGATGATTAGGATGTTCTTACCTCGATCACGTTGTGGCAGGCCCTGCAGTAGAAGCGACCCTCATCTGAAATCCCCCAGTCCACCGCTGAACACAGGGCACAGGGCACCGTGTACCCGGCCTGAACACACACACACACACACACACATTAATGTTCAGGTGTTTGTTTAAAATATTTCACTGAAAAAAATTATTTAAATAGATCCCGAACAGCAGGTGGATGTTTTTGTCTCCATGTGTTTATTAAGTTTATAACAGACTTGACGTCACCCTTTGCACAGTCGGCTCTCTAACAGCCTGTCAGAGCTGTTTATGGGAAATAAAAATAAAACTCCAGCTTCCACACTGAGCCAGAGCAGTCCAGACCGCATTAGGAAAGATGAAGGCTATACATTTCCACATGTGCCGAAAATTACGCAAGTATCGCTTAAACTTAAAGGCTGTTTTGAAACGGAGTAATTCGGCCGCTCAGTAACTTGCATTCAAAATAAACCCCGTGCTAACGGATGTTAATTAAAGGGAACAGTTGTTAAATGTGCCGATGGCATAATTAGCTGCTGCAGAGCCACATAAACCTGCTGAAATGTCTGAAGTTGAAGCTGGAGACTCAGTTTATTGGGAATCAACAGAAAACTCGGTGCGCATGAATAACACCAGCGCTCGCTGTTAGCGGCGTAAAATGAGCCGAAGCCTTCCAGACAGCACCGGAAACGCGCAGCGGGACTCACCGTGTATTCGTCATCCATCCCGCAGCTTTAAAAATCTGTAGCTTTAAAGTGAAACTTTGGACTTCATCTGCTAAGCTTTGTTAGCCCGGCTCACATGGCTGCTGAGTCTTCTTCCTGTGCAATCCTGGCAGACTGAACGCCTCTCTGCTGCCACCACAGGCCGGAAAATGAACTGCACCGGCATCCACTCAGCAGCTTCCAAACAAACAAACAAACAAAAACTTGTTTATAATTAAAGAAATTATTAAAACTTCACTCGATAAATATGACACTTATTGTTACCTCTCCTGAAATATTATCGATTCATTTTCTGTCGCTTTATGTTCGTAAATCCTCCCTGATGATGATGATGATGATGATGATGATGAGTTCCTGATGTTCCTTCATTTCCCCCCACAACTTTATTTATCAAAGTGGACAGTTTACAGAGCAAAATTAACATATAATATCAACATGTAATAATTCTGTATGTAATAGTTAATAATAAACAGCCAAAAGCTTTAAAGAAAGAAAAGGAAATGCTATTCGGGGTTATAAGAACACATTCCAGCAGAACATTTCTCATTGGTTTAAAGTGCATCGGAGTCTTTAAAAGTCTTTAATTATATTGTTTGTCTTCATTATGACACGCAGTAAAGCATGGTTTCCTTTCAGAGTATTTGCTACAATGAATGTGACGTTTTATCGAGTAGAGGCCGAACGCACTCTTCCTGATGTCCCTTCGTGTTTGTATTAAAGCGGATTTGATGAGGTCAGAGGTTATAAATAGATGCCAGATGTCGCTGTGATTCTCTTACGTAAGTTGCACCACACACATGTGCACGCGCACTAATTGATTGATTGATTGATTAATGTCATTGATCGGGCTCCGGCTGATCAGCTGGTATCAATCACTGTCACGCGGGTTTTGTTCCGCGAGCTTCGCGAACTCACTGCGTGCTTGACTCGCGGACGGGTGAATCTCGCGACAATACAAGCACAAACGGAAAACGGGTTTTCAAAATAAAGCTTTGGGATTAACGGGAGATTAAAATCACTTTCTTTGTTCTTTTACGTGATGCTTTTTGACATATATGTCACAGTTTGCACAATTGTTTTCTTTTTACAAGAGTCTTGTGACTGTTAATTTGTTCTCATTATTATTATTGTTCTTTTGCCCCCCCCCAGCTAGTTTTCTGACATTAAGTACATACGTCATGTAGATTATGTCTTGTTTTTATATTCTATTACAAATAAAGTTGTTTTTGGGAAAAAACATTTTCTTTGTAAATCATTTTTACATCAACCGAAGCTTTAATTATTCTGTTAATAATAAAAGTACACAAGGACCACAAAACAAAAAATTAACATGTAAGAAAGTACTCTTTGATTGTTTGTGTTATTTACCCAAAACAGATTTTTTACATTGAAACTCAGATAGTTATTTAATAAATAAATATTTTTTATTCCTGTAATTATTTTACTTGAGGATGGGAGGGAGAGCATGTAGACAGCAGATTTTACCTTAATATTCATATTCAACTTGATATTTGTATGTGATTTTAAAAATAAATTTCATATGTATACACTTCTATGTATATGCATGTATACATGTTTATTTTTTATAATTGTATTTACCATTCATTTATCAATTAATATTTTATTATATTTATTGATTTAAAATAAGCTTTGATAGTTTTTATTTTACTTTCAGTCATGATTACAGCCCTGCACCTCCTGGGTTTTTTTGTTTTGTTTTTACAGGTACTCAGGTCATGTAGCCTGCAGGAAACTGAAAGGCCATTTGTGCTATCTGCTACAGACTGTGGTATCTGTCAGCTGATATTCTTTTAATACATCATTGACCCTTTTTTTTAAAATACACCCCCCAGCCCCGGAGTGAGTGTGTGTGTATGTTTTGTGTGTGTGCGTGCGCATGTGTCCGTGTCTGTGTGTGCATACGCGTCTATATTCATGCACCTTTTTTCTCTTTCCTTTAATAAACCCAAATCCAGACACCTGTGCGTGTGTGTGCTTGTGTCTATAAGGTTTCTCCCTAAGAATATTTGATAGTAAGTGTGGGTGCCCCCAGATCCACCCCCCAGGACACGCAGACGGCATGAGGGAGAACAGAGTCACAGACACCCAGCGGCCCCCCCAGAAGGCAGCAGAGTTAAGCCCCAGGTGACCCCCGGCAGCCACAATGCATAAGCCTCCAAGGGCCACAGTGATGAGCCCACAGGCCCCGCCGGCAACCCACTATGCTGGAGCAGATGGACAAAGAGACCAGAGCTCTGAGGGCACACCACCCCCCACCAGAGGCCTGACCGGGCCAGGGCACCCAGGCCCCAGCAAGCCGGCATATACCCTGGCACCCAGCCCCCGATACTAGGACCCACCCACACACTGGCGGGCAGAGGCACCGGCTACCGGAGGAGAATTTGACAGGGAGAAATAGGCCCCACATATTTTATTATATTTATTGCTTTAAAATAAGCTTTGATAGTTCTTATTTTAAATTATTACAGCCCTGCACCTCCTGTTTAAGTAACGCTTTATTCTCATCAAATTTTACTGAGTTATTGGTTATTAATTGTCGAGCGTTTTTTCTCTCCCAGTATTGATTATTGATCACATTTTAACTTTTAGCCATAAAGTACTAAGCTTTTACTGTGAAGGCCTTTGGGCCTACTTCCGCCCTTCCTCCTCGGCTCTCGGTAGCTTCACTCGGCCGCTCTCGGTCTTCCTGGTTCGGCGGAGTGGGGGCGTTTTTTATGCCTGTTTCCAAACACAACAAAGACTCCAGCGGCGGGGGATTTATTGTGGTCGGTCCGGAGATGAACGTCAGAGCCGAGGTTCGGGTCTGAGTCGCGGTGGGAGACTGAAATCTGCTGCTCGGAGGCTGAAGCGAGCGGCGGAAGGTCTTCATTCAGTCTGTCCTCCGGGCTCAACATGCGGCTGCTTTTCACCTTTTTAGCTTCTTTCATCGCTCTAACGGAGGCGGCCGCCCCCGGACACGGCGGGGCAGGACTTCAGTAAGTGTTTAAAGCTGATTTTATCACAAATGTCTTCTATGTGAGAGCTGCTGGGTCGAGCCGAGGACCGCTGGAAAAGTTCACGTTTCAAGCAGAAAAGTACGGAAGACCATTCATGCCAAACAATAAAAGTTAAAAAATCTTTGAAAAAACACAAATATTAAAACCAACATCTGAGTCAGGGTTAACAGTTAATCATTACGGATATTTACTAAATTAAAATGAAGTCAAATCAGATTAAAAGTCAAAACTTTGACCATGAAGATGTAATTATAAGATAATAAATCACGCTGCTGGTTAATGTGTTACTCTTTACTGAGTAATAAACTCAGGGTTTAAAAATCTCATGTTTTACTTTATGGTAGCTTGACTGTGGCAGAAATCACCGTCTCAGTTATTTGGATCAGGATGGTTTAACCTTTAAAAATGCTGCGGATTTAATAAAGTTAAAGACGCCATGAAACACTGCAGGCATGGAGGCTTGTTTACCCCACAGAGCTCTGCTCTAAAACCCTTCACAGACTAACTCTGTGAGACAGATTTAAGATGTAGGAGTTTAACCCTTTATTTACCTTCAAAAGACTTTTGGCAATATTTATCGTAATAGCCTACGGAACCCTGCAAGGGACATGGGGGAAAAAAACCCCAAAAGAGGCACTTTTGTGAGATCCCGAGTTACTTTTGCGAGATCTCGCAAAAGTTTTCAATATTAGGACATGCGTTTCTGCATTAATCTTGATACGGCAGTGTCCGTGAGGATGAATGGTGTGGCGAGAGATTGCCAGCAAAAGTTGCTTTTATTTATAATTCAGTTTTGTTACAGTTGGCTGTAACCACGCCAAAACTGTACAGGCACGAATGAATGAACCCGGCTGACTGTCTCGCTCTCACGCCATCACAGCTTCACTCACCCCCCCCCCCACACACACACAATTTGTGCTTTCTGAAAGCACAATTTCTCAGCTTTCAGAAATCGTTTGTATTTTTCCGATAGGACAAACGGTTGTGTAATTACAGTAAGTCAAAGTATGTTTGAGCAGATGTTTCAGCGGTGATACACTTGGCATTAATCAGCTGTTCACAGCAATTAAGGGCAGGTAACGGGTAACCTTGGGGGCGATCAGCCGCTGTTAAAGTCCTTAGCGCATGTGTAGCGCATGAATGATACCTCTGCAGTGGGTGTGGGAGGTTAATATGGAGGGACTCTCTTAGGTGCAGGCTTTCAGACCTTGTGCGGTCTCAAACTCCCCTGGCTGCTTCTGGCCCCGCCCCCTACTTCCAGCCCACGATTTGATGTAAAAAATAAGACAATTTGGCCCTTTAAGGTATTTTTGGACATTTTGCTTTCCCCTCCAATTAAGAGGAGTTAGTGAAATGTCAAAAAAGTCACTTCAGCTGCCAAATTTTCTTATATTTTTTACATTAAATTGCGGGTCTGGTGGAGAGTGACAGCAAACTCCCTCATGGCTCTGTTTGGAGGAGGATCTGAAAATTCAATTAGCACAAACTAATTAGTAGGAAACAATGAAGACAAAGATGGAAAAGCATTGTACACATCAAAAGTTAGCTAAGCACCAACACCAATCAGAGTAGTTAGGCCAGGGCCGTGTAGTTATGTAAGGTTGACTTCATTTGTTGGAGGCTGGCTTCACTGCGGGATCATCCACATCATCGGCAAACTCTGTTTTCAAAATATGAGAATAGCCAAATACAATTTCAAACAAACAAAAAGTCTTACCTGTGAAAGGTGAGCCCATGTGATCCGGTTTCAGCTGTAAAACTGTTTGAACAACTCCACTCAGCACCAGAGTGAAGCACACTGTCTGTGGCTGATAGCTCAGAGCAAACTAAAAAGCACCCTGAGGGGGCACTCTGTGCTGCCCCTGGCTGCAGCAGTGAGTTTACGTGAAGACCAGGACGTCCCGCCCTCTTTCACACCTGTTAGCAGGATGTTTGGGTTTGTGGAGCTTGTTAGAGCGCCGTGCTGTAAACAAGTGTTTCATGTCCAAAAAAGAAGAAATACATTTGTTGTTTTAGTTTGAACAATTTTCTTGAATTTTAATCGTAATTCAGCTTAAAAATAAATAAACAGTAAACGTGAGGAGAACTGGAAGGAGTGAAGTTTGACTTGTAGAGAAGTAAAGGGGCGTCAAAGCCAGATAATTAATCTGTGATCAGTCATTAAAAGCCAAAATTAAAATGTGATTCATGGTAGAAATTAATCACTGGGTCCAAATCATCTGTTTTTAATCATTAGTTAAAGAAAGGAAGTGGATTTGTTTTTGTTTTTTAAAAAAGAATAAGTTAATTTACAGAGATGGGAAATATGGAAGGCTGTTCCTGCCAGCTCTTTTTTTCACCTTCAGGCTTATTTTTATGTCAGAATAATGGTCTGGAAAAACATGTAATAATAGTAAATGATGACAGAAGTTAAAGTATTTGGATGACATCATATCTCAGTCATTGCTTTCTTATCGTGACATCACTGTTTTACAGGAAATGAGACAATAAAAAGTCCAGATGTTGAGTCCTAAAGTTTAATGTAGACTTCGTTATTTTATTGTTGCAAACTTTTTCTTTTTGGTGACAGAAAAACTGGTGTTTTATTATAAAGTCAGTGATGTTTTCTGTGTTTGTTAGTAACTGATGTATTGAGTTTGGCCATGTATAGTTTTAATGTTAAAATTGGGGCACGTTTGGCGGGCGGTGGTGGAGCCGTGGTTTTATTGCAGAGGATTTTATTTTAGGTGCTAATGCGAGGGTCTGTGCTCCCTCTGCAGCGTCTCTCAGGTCGATGCTGGAGGACTTCGACGTGCTGCCTCTCTCCAGCCTGCAGACGCACTCCGTCCGCCGCCGTGACGTCCAGACGCAGACGCACGTGGAGAAACTGGTCAGCTTCAGCGCCCTGCGGAGGTCAGATGCCGCCGTCGGTGCAGCTCAGTGTCGTTTTTGAATCTTTGACCCCAGAAATCTGAACATGTCCTCCTCCTGATGTGTGCAGGCACTTCAGACTCTACCTGAGGACCAATGACGGGCTCTTCACCAATGACTTCAGAGCCGTGGTTATCGGTGAGGACGGCCGAGAGCAGAGCTACCCGGTCAACAGGCACAACTACTTCACCGGACACGTCATCGGTAAACTCAGTGAGATTTAAGGGGTCTTTATTGGGATTTTAGAGGCTCTCAGGGGGATTTCAGAGAACATGGTAGAGGTTCACAGGGACTTTGTAGTGGTTTTAGGTGTTCTCGTGAGGTTTTTGCGATCCTTGTTGGGATTTTACTTACTCAAAGGGGTTTGGAAATCCTCTCAGAGGTTTAAGAGTTCCATTTGGAGGTTCCCTGTAAAACATGCTGAGTACTTCAAGAGGTCTTTTTGAGGCTTCTTGTAGACGTCGGGCTGGGCCCAGAATATTTCAAAAACACGTGACAGCAGTGCATCACAGCTGATTTGAATGTGTATCTTAAACAGTCAGATGTTGCCAGTCCCAGGCCTGTAGACGATGTGTGGTGAGCTGGCCAGAACAGTTTGGGGAACAGCAGACCGCTAACTGTGTTTTTGTCTTCTAGGAGAGGAAAACTCTCGTGTTCAGGCTCATATCGACGACCACGAGTTCTCCGCTCACATCCTGACCGATGAGGCCGAGTACAGCATCGAGGTGAGCATCTGAAAGTTTCTGGAACAAAGTAGCGACCAGCTGTCGTGAACATCGGCTTAAATGTTCCTCTCCTCTGTTCAGCCACTGTGGAGGTTCACGGCGGCGCCCTCCGACGGTCGCCTCCTGATCTATCGCTCAGAGGACATCCGCAACATCAGCCGACTGCAGCAGCCTTCGGTCTGCGGCTACGTGACCCATGACCCCAAAGACCTCCTCCCTGACAGTGTGAGAGCAGCCATTGTGGAGGAAGAGGAGGAAGAAGGTGAGAATCAAAAATCAGTTAGCTCCTCACATCAGCTGTGACTGTTTCCTCTTTGAGTGCAAAGCTCCCACTGACCCACAGCGACCACACCCCGAGCAACAGGAACTGCGAGAACTTCCTGTCGCTGCATGGCACGAATGCTCCTGTGAGGCGCTCCCACTGAAGCAGCTTCATCTGAGCACAGAGCTAAAGAGGAGCTCTTCATGTGAGACTAAAATCAAGCACCAGGGATGAAAAAGAGCTGAAACAGCTTTCACCGAGGAAAACTCGATTAGTAGAAGAGGTTTTCATTTTAAGGCTCTGAAGGCCTAAAACAGGAGCGTTGATTTGTTTTCAGGAGTGTTAAAAATGAACTTCTGATGAGCGCAGAACATTTTACTGAGAAAAACACCTTTCAATGTAAAAAAAAAAAAAAAGTTTTACAAGTTAAAAGCTTTCAAAGTGGGGAAAAAGAGGTTTAAAAATGAGTTTCTGATGTTAAAAATCAGGTTTTGATTAGTAGAAAAATTGATTGTCCAACAGTAGCTTAAATGGTTTAAAGGAGTATTCAGTATAAAGAGCAAAAAGCATCTGACGAAGAAGAAAATGCCAGTTTGAAATATGTTGTTTTTTGTCAGGGAAAAAGATGTTTGTGTTAATTTAAAAAGTAACATTCTGTGAAAACAAAGCTTTTAGTGACCATAAAAACCAGGGTTATGATGCTTTGGGAGTTTACATTATAGTTTAGTTTTATTCCTTTTTTACTTTTTTCTCTAATTCAGTTTTAATTAGTTTTTAAAGTGGTTTTGCTTTTTAATTTTGTTTTCATTAGTTTTAGTTTTTGTACTCTGTCAGGTGCAAGAGTGACTATTAATGGTGTCACAAATCATACCATTAAAAAAAACTGTATTCAACAGCAATCTGAAGGAATCAAAGCTCAAATGGAGCTTTTCAAGGTTGTGTGTCTGTATCTGTGTGTCACACAGTGGTGTGGACATCCCAGTGTCATTAACACAGTTATCAGTGCATCCTGTGTATTAACTACCCAGCAGTTATTTTTAGCTGAAAACGCTCCATCATGGCCGTGATGCTGGTTCTCTGTTGGAGTTGGAGGAGCTACTCAGAGATGCTAGCTTGGTTAGATCCTCACTGTTAGGCCTGAATGAGTCTGCGCTGGGTCTTTGTGGGCTCCGTGCACAAGTGGCCGACATCTGCTGTGTGCGTTAATTACCTCGTGGTCGTGTCCCAGTGTTTTCCGACAGAAACAAAGAATGCTGGGACTTTTTCCCTCCTGGCTCCTCCCTCTTTGTGGTCAGTTTGTTTTTTGGCTGCAAATATAAATGTTCCTCTAGTTTTTGTTGTTTGTTTTTTCACTTTGTTCTTTCCTTCATGTCCATTCCAATATCAGTTTTTTCATCTAATTATCATTAATGAAAATATTTTTCTTTATTTCCTTCACTTTCATTAACTTGGTAAAAACACGGGATGAACAGTGTTAAACCATGAACGATGTGGTGGATGTCGAATGGTGTGAAAATACATTTTATTGTGAAAAGTTCCTAATTGGGATGAGGTGAATGAGCTCGGTGAGACTTCCTGCAGTGGCGTCACTGTAAAAATGGAGTTAAAGGCATTTTGGCGGAGGAGGTGGCGAGCTCCGTTAGGGGGAGTCTGACAGTGACCTCAGCACCCTGACCTCCCTCAGGGAGGCGTGTCTGACGCGTTTTTGTCGCTGCCGCTCAGATTCCGCGTTCAGAGGGAAACGTCACGCCCCCGACTCCAGGAAGAACACCTGTCCTCTGCTGCTGGTGGCCGACCATCGTTTCTTCAAACACATGGGCCGCGGAGAGGAGAGCACCACCCTCAACTACCTGGTCAGTCTGTGCACCTTTCCCTCCATCACCTCCACCTGCTCCATCCAATCACCCTAATGCCCCCCCACCCCAACTCCCGACTGTGTTTCAGATCGAGCTGATCGACCGCGTCGACGACATCTACAGAAACACATCGTGGGATGAAGACTTCAGCGGGTACGGCGTTCAGATCCAGCAGGTGAGCGCGCTCTGTTCCACTTCCTGTTTGTGTTTAATCTCGTAAACGGAGATTTTAATGTGATGTTCCTACTGTTAGATCATCATCGAGAAGAATCCGACACCTGTAGAGCCTGGAAAAACTCACTTCAACATGAAGGGAAGTCCGGTGGAGGGCAGAGACGTGTGGGACGTCAAGAGGCTGTTGGAGGTAACAGACTGGAAGCTGGCGCTGTCGCGCCGGTGCTGTTGGTGTTGATTTCAGTGGGTGTTTGAGTTTTGTCTGATTCATCTGCTCAGAGAAGGTCTTTAAACAGTCAGCAGCTAATGTCGGGCGTGATCGACTGTGGCGTCAGAGGGAAGAACATGCTGCGATGTTTTAATGGAGACAAAAAGAACAAAAAGAGAAGTAAATGCTTAAAAACAAAACTTAGTAAGGTATTAAAAATCACATTTTATGTTTAAAAATGTTTTTTTCAGCATTAGAAGACGAGCTAAAAGCCTTATGGGAAAAAACATTTAATGGAGAGAAAAAGAATTCAATATGAACAAAAAGAGCTTTTAATTTGAAAGACCCTTTAATGTAAAAATTCAAAGCTTTTAATGTGGATACTGAGGCACAGGTTGCCGTGACTTGGGCTCGGTTGGCCCGGCTCGCTCACGTCTCTGCTCGTCGGTCTTCTTGCAGCAGTTCAGCGTGGACATCGCGGGGAAAGCCTCCAACGTCTGCCTCGCTCACCTCTTCACCTATCAGGACTTTGATGAGGGCACTCTGGGCCTGGCCTACGTCGCCCCCTCCAAACTCGACATCGCTGGAGGTCTCTGCTCCAAAGGTGAGTCCTGCCGCTCTGCCCTGCAGGTTGTTTTGTCTGGATCGGTCACTCACACTGTGGTTCCTTCGCTCTGCAGCTTGTCCTTCAACTCTAAATGAACAAGGAGTGATCTACCTGAACACCGGCCTCACCAGCACCAAGAACTACGGCAAGACCATCCTGACCAAGGTGGGCTCATCAGAGAATAAAGGTGACGTTCTGATTGGTTAACGTCAGTCTGCGAGCGTGTGTGAAACAGGAAGTGACTGTGGAGGTTTGTCAGCTGCTGATGTTCCCCCTCACTCTGCCTCCTCAGAAATAATGATGGTGGCGGTTTCTCATTACAGGAAGCAGACCTGGTGACGACCCACGAGCTCGGCCATAACTTTGGAGCGGAGCACGACCCGGACAAACCGGACTGCGCCCCCCGAGAGGACCAGGGCGGGAAATACGTCATGTACCCCATCGCCGTGAGCGGAGACCATGTCAACAACAAGGTGCTGCAGCGAGGTCACATCATGACCTCTGCTGACCCCTAACATGCAGATGTACTGTCAGACACTTACAGCAAGCCTTCCATCAGCAGCATGAGCTGATCTCCACTCCTCTGCCCACATTTTACTTTCCTGATCTTCCTTCATGCATTCAGCTTCTAATGTGAGCAGCTGAGGAGCTCTGAGGTGAATTAAACACCTCTGTCAACATCATCTCAGCAGCTGTTTGTAGGGGTCTAACCTTCTGAGCTGTAGCTATTTAAACAGGCTTGCAGGTCTTACACGTAACTCCAATCAGACTATGGTGCGTACCACTGGATGACGAAGGGATGGTAGAAAAAACAGGAGAAACCCAGGAGCTGGCTTAATTTTTCCCCAACCTTCACAAAAGTTATTCATTAATAACTGTTTATCAGTGGGACCAGTTTCTGGAAAACTTGTGAATGTGAATTTGACTCCAGAGTCTCAGTGTGTGGGTCTCACAGAGAGGGAACTCCAGACTTACACCATCAACCGACACTCTCGAGTCCTTTAGATCCAGAGTGTAAAAGTAGGATCTGTGAAGGAGAATTTGCTTCTTTAAATGTTCTTCACATCGTCCAGATTTAATGTTTAATGGTGGGATTCTCAGTGTGTTTCAGCACCGTCTCTGATGTGCTCACAGTGTTTTCTGTAGATTCAGAGTCTCTGTGTCGCTCTCAGACACTTTTTGAGACCAACTGTCTCTCGTGTGTTTCAGATGTTCTCAAACTGCAGTAAGCGCTCCATAGTGAAGCGTCTGAGGTCCAAGGCTCTGTCCTGCTTCAGAGAGAGGAACATCAACGTGTGCGGGAACTCCCGAGTGGAGCAGGGCGAGGAGTGCGACCCGGGACTGCTGCACATCAGCTCGGACTCCTGCTGCACGCCCTCCTGCAAGCTGAAACCCGGAGCTCAGTGCAGGTCAGTTACACCTGACAGGTGACGCATTTGTCCCACCACGGCGCTCTCAGCTCGTGCTTGGTGTCTGTGTTCAGTGACAGGAACAGCGCCTGCTGTAGGAAGTGCATGTTCGAGGCCAAAGGGGAGGTCTGTCAGGAGCCCATCGACGCCACCTGTAAAGGACGCTCACACTGCACAGGTGAGCTCTCTTCACTGTACGACCTTGTATCAGCACGATATGAGCCCTTCTTCCACTAGTGTGGATTATTAAGTGCTTTATTACAGAGAATGTATGAGAATATGCTGGAGTTTTAACATGGGAGTCTATGGGGATGGACTCACCGTGGCGCCTCTGCAGGACGCCAGAGGAACTGCAGGTTCAGTGTTTCCAGAGGTCCCCATGGATTAAATCATTCTCCTGGAAAATTGATCAGGAACAGTAATTGGGCTCAGGTTTTACTGAATTTGAATCCTTTCTAATCTCTTGTACTGTGTGAAGTGAGTAGTTTTCTTATTTTAGTCAGAACAGTAACACCTTTTCTACTCATACTAATAAGAGATCTGATTTTTAAAAATGACTGCAGGTGGAAACTCATCTGTGATCTAAAAATAAACAATAAATCACAGTGTAGTAAAAAAAACAAACCTTGTTTGTGTTGACAGGAAACAGCAGTGAGTGTCCTCCTCCTGAAAATGCTCCAGACGCAACGGCGTGTTTGGACAGCGGCAAGTGTCTGAACGGGGAGTGTATTCCCTTCTGTCAGGCCGTCCTGAAGCTGCAGCCCTGCGCCTGCAATGGTGCGACACTCTCACTTCCAGCTGGTCTTTGTTTACACACAGTTTAAACCTTGTAAATAAATAAGTAAATAAAAATGTATGGGATCTAGACAAGAGCCCTGAGGAACACCACTAGTACAAGTTTTTATATGAAGTACCTTTTAAAGAACTCAACAGGGCATTAGAGTTATAATTACTCGTGTCACACTTCCCTCTTTTAAACCTGCTGTTATTTCTACTGAAGGGTCTTTCAATCTGTCTCATGGCTGCAGTTGAAGCATTCATTTCCCCTTCTTTGTTCCTCCCAGAAACTAATGCTTCCTGTAAAGTCTGCTGTCGGAACAGCACCGGCATCTGCACCCCGTATCAGAACAAATCAGGTGACTTCCTGTTCCTGAGGAAGGGCAAACCCTGCACCGTGGGCTTCTGCGACGGAGCGGTGAGACTCTCACTAAACCTTCAGAGCTTTTACGATGAAGGTGGCAGGAAAGGATAACTGTTCCTGTGTCTGCAGGGGAAGTGCATGAAGCAGGTGCAGGATGTGGTGGAGCGTCTGTGGGATTTCATCGACAAGCTGGACATCAACACGTTTGGGAAGTTTCTGGCTGATAACATCGTGGGCTCGGTGGTGGCATTCTCGCTGGTCTTCTGGGTTCCTTTCAGCATCCTGGTCCACTGCGTGGTGAGAAGCAGTGTCTCTGATTCTGTCTGTGGAGGAGCTCCAGAGCGTTTGGAGGGCCTTTAAAGTCTGAATTCTGTCACTCTGTCTGTTTCAGGACAGGAAGCTCGACAAGCAGTACGAGCAGACCACCAAGTCGCTGCTCTTCCCGAGTGTGAGTACAAGCATCTAAGAAAATAAGCGTTCAAAGCCCTGACAAGTTCTCACATGAATGCTGTCTGTTTTCCCAGAATGCTGAGCTCTTGAGCAGCCTGGATTCGGCATCTGTTCGAATCTTCAAATCTCCGACCTTCCCCTCTCCCCCCTTCGCTTTCATCCCAGCAGCCCTGAGCAGACCAGCGCTCCTCCGGCCTCCAGTGCTGACCCAGCCCACAGCTCACCTCCTCTGGACAGCCCCCGCATGGCCACTATCCACGAGGACCCCAGCTCCGACTCCCATCTGGACGAGGCATCCCTGGAGGAGGCATTTGGGCGTCCAGCGGGGGCAACTCGGCGCTCCTTTGAGGACCTGACGGAGAAGACGAGCCGCAGCGAGAAGGCGAAGGTATTCAGGCTGCAGAGGCAGCATCAGATCAACAGCAAGGAGACGCAGTGCTGAGGCAGCGAAGGCCTCCACCTGTTTCTGCCTTCAGCTGCAATCGTGTTTTTTTCCCTCTTCAGGATCCATCCCAGACCACAGACGCAAGCATCAGACTTTCATTTTAAAAGCAATAAAGAGCAGTGACTGTTTCCGAGACTTCCCAGATTTTAGGAAAGAAAGAAAATCTCCACTCTGATCCAGAGGCAAACATCTCAGCAGCTGTCGGGGAAAACCGGGTGAAATGTGAGCTCCTGAATGCCTCACGCCTCAGCCGTGTAAAAAAACTGATAAAATTACGCGCAACACAAAATACAGTAAAATAAAAAAAATATATACAGTCCAAATCTTTAGATAATGTGGTCAAATTCAGCTTTAATTTGTGTTGTCATATGCTGTCAGAGAACAAAACCTCCGTATTACAGTATTAAAAAAAGCTGTATCAAAACGAAAGTGAATGAAACAGAAACAACTCTGACAAAGCTGCAGGTCCAAAAACTGAAGCCAGTGTCCAAGTGCCTTAAACCTGGAGCCATGACTCCTCAGGCTTTAAAAAAATGAGCTTCTGCTCACCTGGCCTTTGACGTCTGGAAACACCTCCTGATATGGTCGGGACTGTCCCGTCAAAGTCATGGGCGAGGGTTGGGGGTGGGGCTGCCGTACGAGGGTCTCGGCGGCTGCATCGATCTTTTATATCCGTTCATTTTGCTTCTTGACGTTTCGCACTTTAAAGTCTTTCCGGAATCACACCAGCTGTTTGTCTTCTGCTCAAACGTCCCGTCCTGTCGGTGAAGAAGCTCAACCGTACTGGGACTCAAACCTGCCAGTGTTAGTGCCTTGCTCAACATGCTGAGCTGCTGTAATTACATGAACCTGAGACATTTTATCCTCCTGTGAAGCATGTTGGACTGTTTGGAGCCACATTTTAATAATTAAAATTAAGCTGATTAAACAGTTTCTTTTAAGTTTTTGATAGAAATTTAAATTTTAACAGTTTTTAAAGCAAAAGCACTTTGAAACACGTCACAGACTCAGGATCAGAAAAATCTGATTATTTTCCTCTGGGATAAATTCTATTGTTTTCTACTGTTTTATAAACCAAATAAAGTTTAAAGTTTGCCTCAGAGGATTTTTCAAAATGTAACATCCACAAGACTAAAAAAAGAAAAATGCAGAAATAAAAATGAAATGTAACTACAGAGTAAATCAATATCAATATTTTTTCATTCTAGTCTTCTAAAGAGGAGCAAGACCTTTGCTTCCACAAAAATATAAAATACATCAGGTTCAAACATCCAAGTCAGGTGTGTTCAAAAAAGCTTTAAACCAAACTTTATTTAAAAACAGGTGTTTGCAGCTGTCCTATGAAATCTGTTCGTTTGTTCTTGTTTAAATATTTTGGATGGTTTTAGCAGAGAGCTCCATGGCCATTCTTCTGTGGTATTCTGACGCCAGTGTTTTTAATGTCGTGCGTTCTTCTGTGCAGACGATGCTCTGCTGTATTTACCTGTCCTTTACTGTCACATGACTGGTGATGTCAGATTTAATGTCTCATTTCGTGTCAGCTTTTGGATTAAAAATAAAGATGTTTCTGAGACTCTGTGTTTGTGTGCTGCACCGGGTCATTGGGTCACCAGGAAATAGTTCCTCATGTTTGATCGTTCTGATGCCAGTTTGGCCCCAGGTGTGGACAGGTAAGCACCCATGATGCAAAAGAAACCTGCTGTTGAAGTACATATATAATAATGTGCAATTTAAGTGTAAGTTTAGTATAATACTAAACATCATGAGTATTTTTTTCTTAAGAGCTGCTCAAGTGAGCATTAAAAAGCATCTAAAGGGTTGCTGTGGGGTGCTGGGGTGGCTCAGTGGGTGAGCGGGCAGCCATGTATGCTGCAGGCGGCCTGGGTTTGTGTCCAACCTGTGGCCCTTTGTTGCATGTCTTCCCTGTATCAATGTACACTATCTAAGAAAGGCCAAAAGAAATTACTCGAGAAGCATGAAGGAATATTTGAGTTTGTTTCCATGTGCAACTGTGAAGGTATTGATTGATTATCTTTATTTCAGACATATAAAACAACAAACCAAATATATACACATACTGGCATATACGTATACACACGTGCACAAACAAAATCTACATGATGTGAAATAATTATCAAGCCCGAAATGGAGCAGGAAGAAGTATGGATGTATTAATCCCTACCCCACGCTCAACACTCGACCGGTGTACTATGTTCACATCACCCCCAACTTCCCTTCAGCATGTGGATACACTAACCCCACAAAAAGAGTGCGAGAAAAACAGAAAAGGAAAAAAAAGTATAGATCTACCTAAATGTGATTAACTTTACTAATACTAATTAATTTCACTAGAGACATAATTATCAGTCATCAGGTTCATACCCTTCCAAAAGGGTTTGTTTTTCAAAAGTATTTTTTGAACTGAATAATGCTTGAACGTTGCTGTAGGCCTGCTGGAAATCTGTTCCACAAATGGAAATACAAACATTTTAACTGCTGTTCAAAGAGCCTTCAAGTTCGACTTTCCCCTCAGGCTGAAGTCCACGTCTCTGTCAGAAAACACCCTCTGTACATTTCCCCACAACATGTCTGGCTTTATACATAATTTGTGCAGTTTTATATTTTATGAGGTCCATGAACAGAATGTCGGTGTGGTCTGTGAATCCTGTTTGATCAATGATCCTGATTGCTCTCTTTTGAAGTTTACATAATGCTTGGAGTGAAGTTTTGTATGTGTGGCCACAGCGCTCTGGGTGAGGCGATATAAGTGAGCAGTAAAGTAGGCGGGGTGATTTGTAATGCTAAGGATGTTTTGCTTTGCTCGGTACAGAGATGCTTCCTGACAGTTTAGTTTGGAAATGTTTTGTTATCTATTGTCACACCTGGAAATTTTGTATCAAAGACTTGTTCTATTCCAACATCATTTATCAACAGTTTTACTCCAGCATCGTTTCTAACATTTCCAAACATGAATTTAGTTTAAATTAGAAAACCATGTTTTCAGCTGATTCATTTCTTGTGTGAATTCTCTCCGCCGCAAACATTTGTATCATCACTGCTCCTCTAATACCACAGAGCTCCAGTTTATCAAGTAATATTACAGGATTGTGTCAGAAGCTTCTTTTAGGTCAGTGAAAACTCCAACTGCACCTCATCTTTGTATCATTAGTGATATTTTCAATGAATTCTATTAATGCCATAGATGTTGATCTGTGTGATGTGAAACCATACTGACTGTTAAAATCAGTGACTTTGTCGGATCTGTTGATGAAAACTTTTTCCAGTATTTTGGAGAATTGTGAAAGTAGAGAAACAGGCCTGTAAGGCTGCCTCTAATGGATTATTTCTTAGCTCATAATTCAGGTCATTTAAGGTTGACTGTGTTCAGAATATAACAGACATGGAGAACGCAATTATCTGACCAATAACATGGCTGCTGCACTGAATCCTAACCAACCGTCCAAGAAGACGGAGCTCCAGTTTGCTGAGAGAAATTCCAGGATGTCATTTGGAGGTTATGGAGTGCTGATTAGTAGTATTATTTAGTATTATCTATACTAAATACTTCTGGAAACAAAATGTCATGGCCATTGTGTCCATCTTTTAAGTACAGTCTGAGGGTGTAGCCAACACATGCAGTTTGATAAAGAGTACTGTTGTGGAGACGGGGTTTTATGTGCCTGGATGAATGTGTGTCTGACTGAGATAAACCTGATGGACCTTTTAGAGGCTTTGACGGTCGAACCATGGAAACATCAGACTGAGAAACTCAACAAAAGTTTATTTTACTCATAAAAAAAGCATTTTTATAGGAAATCAATACAAAAGCATGTCCTTGAACCACAGAAACATCCTCCATGACATCACTGCGGCCCATCAGAAGGCGGGGCTGAGGGCCTCGTAGAGCCGGTGGACGGCAACTTCGATCATCTCCCTCAGAGTCTCGTCCTCAGCACACGACACCGACTGCAACGCACACAGGTCAGATAAAGGGCATTATTACAGAACCAGTGTGTGTGTGTTTGTGCTGTAATGAACAGTAACTTATTTTACTTTAACTGAGAAAAACAGCACGCATGATGAGGAAAATCTGAAATTTATTCGCAGCCTGAGTGCAAGCAGCGACAACTGCACAGGTCACCTGGTGGGAGGCGACCTGTCTCCAAACAGTCGCAGTCCAACTCACACGGCTCACTGAAGGTTTGCAAATGATCTCCTAATTTAGAAACAAAGACTACCTGCAACAGGGGGCTCAACACAGCAGGTTGTGTTCTGGTTACAGTCCTATACAAAGCACCTGTGCTTGCAGCGTTGTCGCGTCCTGCAGGAACTCAGGCAGTATTTGTGGAGGGATTTCAGATCTGTGAGGTTTGGCTCTGAATCTAAGTTAACAGACGTTTTACTGATTTATCAGTTAATCGCCGTGTTATTACAGATTACATGTAATTGCCAACTTCCCATCTTGTTGCACCAAAGTTGCTGAAGTTGGTGAATGACTGCGAGTGGATGCAGGCCTGCTGCCCGTCTGTGAAGCAAGCATTTCAAAGGCAACAAAATCACGACTTCATTACAGTTGCACTAATTTTGGTATTAACGCAGTCTCAGGCCCTGACGGGACTGCAGCAACGGGTCACGTCTGGGTGGCTGCGTCTCTTGTTTACAGTCTATAACTTTTAAATTTCATTTTGTGTTCTGTCAGGCAGTCTGGCTCCGCCCACTTCTCATACTCACTCTGGTCTCAGGGTCGACGGATGCTGTGACACCGTCCACGGTCACGCTGAGGTTTTTACCATCTCTGAAATTCACGCAGTCGTTCCCAAACATGTCACTGCAACATAACACAGGTTATTCTTCCACCTGAAGACTTTTATTTTGAAAATCACTGCAGAAACTTCCCTCCTTCTTCCCTAAACTGAAAAATGACTGCAGCAGAAACAAATGAAAAGATTCAGATGAATAGCTTGAGGGCGCTCACTCTGCCCAGCTGGCACATACAGAGATGAAAATCAAACATCCTTCGTGTGCGTGTGTGTTGATGACTCACTGCAGCATGAGCGCGAGCCGCTCCACGAACACGTCCACGTCGAAGGTTTCCTTCCTCCCCTCCACGACTGAAACACAAACACACAGACGTTAAAGATTCTGCACGGTCCTCGAACGTCCCACTGCATTCTGCCGTGATGTATTTACTGACACTTCTGGGCGCTGGGGTTGGACTGGACCTCGAGGATGACGGTGGTGACGGCGTCTGCGTACATGTCATTGAGCGGGTTGGCGATCCACTGAGGAGGAAAAACAGGAAAGGATTCACCAAATATTACCGAACACAGCCTGAAGGGGAACACGTCTGCACACGTTCAGCTCAACGATGGTGATGCAGAACAGAAATTACTGTAATAATCATAATTATCTATTTTTTTTAATTAATCAATTAACTTATGGGCCTCTAACATAAAAAACTTCAATTTATGATGAAGAAAAAAAGGAATTTTTCAATTAAGCAAGAATCATCTTCAATTCAATCAGTTCATCTGTGCAGGTCTATTTAAATCTGAATATTTTCAGTTTTTGTGTTTCAGTCGAGCAGCTGACGGAAGCAGCACAGGCTGAAACTGAAGCTGCGTTCATGAACAACAAAAGCTGCAGGAGATCGGAGTGCCTCTGTTCACCTGGGCTACAGTATACTGTGTGTGTGTGTGTGTGTGTGTGTGTGCCTGACCTCCAGCAGCACCATGCTGGCCTCATGAACCATCGTGATGCTCTTAAAGATCCTCACAGTGATTTCTCGGTTCCCTCCACCTGCTCGACGTCACCTGAGGAACACAAACTGCACGTTAAACACGAAGAGTGACCGAGCTCGTTTACCGCTCCGTGCTGATGGAGGCTGCAGATCAGGACTGGTCTCTGCAAACGACCCGATGGAGATGAGAAACCTTCAGAAAGCCTGACATTGACATTTACACCATTTAGCCCCCAAATTATAATAAATTCAAGTCTGATGTGCAGAAAAGCACATCTGAGAATGATTCTGTCAAACAGTTTCAGTTTATCATCACGCAGGATGAAAGTATCAAATCTTCATGTGTTGAAGCTCCAAGCTGCAAACGTTTTTACCTTTAAAAGAGGCTGAAATGATCACAGACGCATGAAAATACTCATACTGAACCTGATGCGATGTGAAATGAAGCTGAAGAGATGAAGATGAGGAACGTGAGAGCACCTTCAGGTGATGAGAGGAATCTGAAGTGTATTCTGGATGAACTGTGTGCGGTGAGTCCAGGTGAGGTGTCCTGGTTTCTTACCTGCGAGGTTTCTCAGCTGGCTGACCAGCAGTGAGATGGGTCCGGTGTACGGGATGGCCTGAGTCTGCGTCACGGTGGCCATAGACAGATCCGTGTAGTCTGCACAGACAGAGCAGAAAGAGTCAGGAAACAACCAGGGAGCCTGAACGCACCACAGTTATGTGTTCAAGGACCAGAGTCAGACTGGAATAATTAAGTACAGATCAACACTACTGACTGGAGAGGTCGGACGGCGCCAGGATGTGATAGTTGAAGTTTCTTTTGACGAGGATCCCGGAGACCCTCTGACCCTGAATGCACTTCCTGTCAGCGAGCGAGCCCATCACCTGCAGCAGAGCATGCTGGGAGTTAAGGTGGCAGAAGGTGTAAGAAGTCACGTTAAAAGCTGCAGACAGTGTTCAGGTGAACCTTTGCCAGCTTCTCTCCTCTGAAGTTGAGCGTGACGGCCTCAGTGTTCCTCGGGTTGTGCACCTCGATGTGGACCTCGTCGTTGTCCTCGTACTCGCGGATCAGAGCTGCCTTCAGACGCGCCATCTCGTTCTGCTCACCGTGGACCAGAATCTGCAGACCCAGGATCAGCACATTAAACTAAATTCACTGTTATTCATGAACTCAAGCTGAGCTTTGTGCACAGTGTGAATCCACAGAGCAACAAAGAAAAACTTGAGTTCAGGATTAAAGCTCTGCGCGAAGCTCCCACAGCACTCAGATGTCCTATAATCATGAAGGGATCATTGCTCTGCTGCTACAGTTCTTAAAACTTTTAACACTTTTCCCTCCGTCTTCATTCTGTGTATAAATACATGGAAGGATGGTGGGAAATGCTTGTTGTTGCACACTTGTTGTCTTCTATCTCATGTGGCTGTGTGGGTGTAATCTGATTACCACGTGAGGAGGTTTGAGGGCTCTGATGAACTCGCTGGTCTGCTGGTAGTCTGTGTGAGCAGAGAAGGAGATGTAGTCCACCGACATCTTCAGAGGAAGCTTCTGACCCGACATGGTGGTTATCTCATCGGGCTCCGTCATGATGTGCTGACAAACGCAGACAAACGCTTAAATTACACCTCGTTTAACGCTCGGCAGAAGAAATCAGGAGCAGAGCAGCGTTTGTCCGACTCGGCTCTGAGGCGTCCTAAAACTTTATTTAACATTAATGTTCTGGTGTCAGGTGGTGAAAAAGGTGGGAAACAGACTTTCCACAGAGACCTGACATGTACGACTCATGGTTCAATGAAAGTCACAAGTGCTGTAATTCTCACTCTGACCTGCTGGTGGCATTGTTGCCTCACTATCAATGCCTAAACCCTGACACAGAGGCGCCTGCTTGGTTTATCATCAGGTCTAATATGTTTTATTTAGAGCAGCTCTGCAGATGAAGCCCAGCTGCCTCCACTGCTGGAAACACAAAGGGAAATCTGATTTCCAGGAAACATTTTCAGCTTCCAAAGATCTCAGAAACTCTCCTGGCCTTCATCTGTGCAGAGGAACCATGACTCCAGGAGCCGACTGAGGCTCTAAAATCAGAAGCACGGCTGATTCTGACCTTTAGGACGGTTCTCCCACTCTACAGGTGGCATTAAATGTGGCGTGCTCTGGTGGGTTCTCGGTATGAGCTGGCCTCACCTTGGCAAGCGTCCCCTCAACGCAGTAGCCGGCGATGATGACGCCGTTCCTGCGGTCGGTGCACCAGCTCTCAAACAGCTCTCTGGACAGGCCGCTCTGCATCATACCAGGAGACGCCATCACCACACTGGGACCGATGTCATCAAAGTGGTCCATGCTCTGAAACCCACACGCACAGACACACACAGACACACATACAGATGGCAATGTAAAAATACAGATCACAATATCAGCTGACTGACGACCTACAGAGCGCGCTGACTGACCTTCAGGTTGCTGATGTGCTTGAAGACGAAGGGGTTGTTGATGTTGATGGCCTTGCGAATTTTGTCGTTCATGGCGTTGATGTAGGTCTGGTACACGGCCATGCACTTCCTGGCCAGAGACGAGGCGTAGTAGATGGGGATGTCGTGGAGCTCCGGGTGGTTCTGCCAGTACTCGTCTGGTTCAAAGAAACGAGCAGAACAAAGTTCACAAAGGTCCAAACGGGCTGAGGCGGGAGGAGAAACCGTCGGACCGTGATCTCACCGAGGATGAGCAGCAGCTCCTGAGCTCGACCCAGGGCGAAGACGGGGATGAGACAGCGGCCTTCCCGGTTCACGATGTCGTGGACGGTGTTACAGAAGCGAGCCTCCCTCTCCTCCCGCTTCTCGTGGATGTGGGTCCCGTAGGTCGACTCCTGCAGACACAGTGTAAGACTTTACTGAGCGTGCTCGGGTCGCTGCTTCATTGTGTCACAGTAAACGTAGAGACAGATGTTCCTCGACCTCCATCACACATCATGTTTCAAAAATTCAGGTTACAACTCATTCAGATCTCCAAGATTGTGGCTCAGACACCCTGCTTCACAGAAACAGTGTCTTTACTCCATTTTCCTTCTTTCCTGTCACATGCTTCCTGTTCCTGTGGTGGATGTTTTTAATAACGAGCTCAGTGCATGTATATGTATAATCCCTGTGAGCTCAGGCTGCTCTGAACACTCAGTTTATCTGTTGTTCTTTTACTCTTGGCTCTGGATGATGTCATTAAGAAGCCCTGTGGAGCAGCCAATCAGAAGAAAGTCAGCTTAAATTAGGGAGAGGCTAAAAGAGGATGAACTGAGAGGCTGCCTAAAGGCCGGGGATCAGATAAAGAAGGATTATTTTGGATCATGCAAAGCTGCTGACTTCAGATTTCAGCCTTAAAGCCTCTCACAGTCACACTCACTGTGATGAGGATGTCCGGCTTCACGCTCGGGATCTCTGCTGCCATCAGATGTCTGTCCTCCTGACGGGAGAAGTCACCTGTGTACAACAACTGCACGCACGCGCACACACACACACACACACACACACACACACACACACACACACACCCACCCACACACGATTAGCACACAGACGTCCCTCTGTTGTCGCCTCCACTCTTCAGTAAACTCACGTTCTGCAGAAGAATCGGTGCGGCCTCGTGTTCACAGGTATCTCACCTGTTTGGCTGCATATCAAACAGGTAATAACAGACGTCTGAACTCATCACAGTAAAATCCCTGCTGTGAAACAAAAAGCTGATTTTTACTTTTACCATCATCTGCTGGTTTTTCAGATTTTTTGGACCACTTCAGAATAAAACCATTAAACATAAAAGTTGTAATTTCATCAACTGTGAATCTGTGGTTTCATATTTACAGCTGTCGCTGGACCTGCTTCACAAAAAGTAAGTGCACACGATAAATAACCGATTCACCAAAGGAGTCTGAGGAAAGGGTGCAGCTTTCCTCTGGAGATACCAAGGATTTAGAGAAAGTGTTTGAGGACTTTCCTGCAATAACCAAGGTGAGAAGAAGCAGCAGGTGGAGGTGGAGGAGTAGCAGCTAATTGGAGGAGATACGGCCTGCAGTTATTGGCTGTCCCTGTGGAGGACACTCCGAAGCAACAAGGGTGTAAGTTTATATGTTTCTGTTCTGTGTTTGTTTTTATGAGAAACAGTAAAGTTATGAAGCTTCATCATTGTGATTGTGTTCCTCACACTCCATTTCATTTCTTTTGGTATTTATTTAATTCCAGGACATTTTTCTGGATTGTCAATGATTTTGGAAGCTGTGAAGAATGACCGGAGTGAATTTCTTCCATTTAAAGATGTCTTTTCTAAGACGGCCTCACCTTCAGCTCTGAGACGATACAGACACTCAGGTAAGGAAACAGACGAACCACAGACGTGCGAGTGAAACATCTGTACACGATGTTTGTGAACGAGGCTCACTGTCCTCATGTTCATAGAAGGTTATGTCATCTTTATTTCCTGACTTTGCAGTGTCTCCGTTTCTTAACGAGCTTCAGTGTTTTGAGACGTGTCAGAGTGGGACACAAAGGTCCAGGAACTCTGCAGAACATGCAGTGATTTAGACTCGAAACAGATGCTCAGAGGGGAGCTTAAACAAACTGCACGTCCATAAAAACGCTCTGAAATCACAGAACTGAGACGCTCCTTATAACAGCTGTCTGTAGCTGCTCTGTTTTTATGAGTCAAATGGATTTAACTCCTAAAAATACTTCATACACACATTTAAGAGGAGGACAAATCAGAACACCCACAGAGGGACAAACATAGCATGAAGCTACACCGTGGACTGACCTTGACGCCGGCGATCTCGATCATGAACATGGCGGCTCCGAGGACGTGCCCGGCGTGGTAACACCAGAACTTGATGCCGGCCACTTCCTTCACCTCGTGGAAGTTGATGGTCTCAATCTTCTCCATGCTGTCCTCCAGGTCAGTCTCAGTGTACAGCATGTCATCTGCTGAGATGTTACTGCACACACAATAGCATGCAGTCAACGTCCCGTACGTTACCCCGAGCAGCCGCAGTAAACCGTTTCTCATCAGTCTCCATTCAAAGATAGAAAAATGAGTCCAGGAACCAAAACTCATCATCAGCTCTGAGGCTGCAGCCAACAGTTCTCCTGTTTAAAATGCACCATTCTGGTCACCTCTAACTCCATATTTGGTTCTCCTACAGCAGCTTGGCATGAGTCACATGCATTGACACTGACCTTTGCTCATGTGTGGGTTTCAAACCTGCACCCGAGCAAAGCACCTGTCCCATGAGCCTCACCTGACTTTGACGTAGTCGGACAGCAGCCAGCGGTAGATGGCTTTGGTGGCGTGCGTCATGAAGGTCCGGCCTTTAAAGCTGGTCTTCTGCAGGAACCAGGGCAGAGCGCCGCAGTGATCCAGGTGGAAGCTGCAGGAGATAGGAGGAGTCAGCACAAACATCTGCAGTACATCCTCTAAGTTATGGTCGTCATCACGTATGCAGGCAGTCATGTGACCTCTCAGAGGGCTGTGATGAACTCACTGGCTGATGAGCAGCAGGTCAATCTCAGCCGGGTCGATCAGGTCGATGTAGGGCAGAGCGTCCATCCCCTCCAGACCAGGATGGATCCCACAGTCCAGCTACAACCCACACACAGACAGATGTTTTACACAGGGAGGCTTCATGTTCACAGCTGGAAGGCTCATCTTCACACATATCTTACCATGATCTTTCTTCCTTTGAACTCCAGGATGATGCAGGACCGTCCAACCTCCTGACCAGCTCCCCTGCATAGAAACACACCGAAACCATCAGCTTCACCTCACCTCAGCTCAGCATCCACCTGCTCCAAATTTCAATCTGACAGCTCAACTCCAACTAACCATGGCTAATAACATCCAACACACATCCGCGCTCACTTTAAACCAAACTCTGTTCAAAAATCGCTCAATTATAAAGGCGCTCATTTATTTTTTGTAAATTTGAAAGCGCAAAAAGCTGACGGAATTTGGGTCACGTGACTAAACCATCGAGACTGTAATCAGACCCGAGCCGTCACAGCGCATCGCAGTCAGTTCAAGGTGCCGTTAAATGATCCCGAATCAAAGCGCCGCCCCGGCTGCGTCCGCTGAGCGCTTCCTGCGCCTATTTGACGCGTTTTCTGCTTTGAGCGTCAGAAAAACCTGAATGAGCGACTTTCTGAACGGAGTTCTGCGCGCAGCAGGTCCGGCTGGAAACTCACAACGGGCGGATCAGCAGCTGGTCGCTCTCCTCCGCCGGTACCGGCATGTCGGGTTTACGTTTAGTCGCCATGTTGTTTACTTCCACATACCGACAAACAAACAAACAGACTCCGTCATCACTCCGTCAGTTAGCCTCCTGCGAGCAACCGCGGACCCGCAAGGTTCACTAATACGTAACTTCCGGCCCCTGATGAAATCTCTCCGTGTAACACAATTGGTCTGAACTTTGTGTTCCGCCGTATTGCGCGCCTGATTTAAGTGACCTCATCATTTACATTAATTTAACCAAAACTTGTGTAAGTTAATAATTTCCTTAATGATCGCGGGTCGTGTGGGGGCTCGGCCCTGAAATCTTTCAGATTCTCACCCGATGACAGCTCCTTAAGCTTTTTGACAGTCAGATGAATCTGAGATGTGAGACCTGTGGCTGAGGTCAGGTGTCTGAAAACCATGGCGGTCTCCACCTTTAAGCTCTCACCTCTTCACTTTTCCTACTCCTTTGGTGGGTCATCGGTCTGCTTCTCTCCATCTCCTCCTCCTCCTCCTCTGTCCTGCTCGGTCGAAACATTAATTTACCTTTAATTTTAAATTAAAAAGGGCCCATCTGATGCACTGTACCAGAGTTAGCTTAAAGCTAATTTGCATCTGCAGTCCCTTGGCAGGTTACATACAAAAAATCTCAACATCACACAAAAAACATGCCCAAACCTACAACCACACAAATATACAAAATAAATTTTCTTTTTAAAAATCAGTGTTTACAAGTCTGTGAATCGTTCAACAAATATTCCAGCCTGTTTTTAAAACTGCTGATAGAGCTGCAATTCTTAATATCGGGCAGCCACAGAGGCTTTCACAGCAACTGTGTGCCAGTCACACCATCCAGATTTCTCAATTCTGATGTGATGATTCAGTCTTTATATCCTTCCTAACTCCACTGAGCTGCAGAATAACTGCTGTTTTCAGTCACTTCAGTTTTGATTTATTTGCCAGTAAATGTCTTTGAACTCGTGAAAAGCTTCTGACTTCTTCCCTGAGTCACAGAAACACCAAAACCAAAGCAATAAAATGTCTGAAAACAACATTTATGCCCCTGAGAAAACCTGTGGGCATGAGTGAATCGTCATCTGCAAAAGGGAAAGAAATCAAAGTGATGAAATAAAGGAGACAAAGAAAAAAAGCTGTAAATAAAGGACAGAGTATGTGCTGGAGGAAGACAAAAGAGTGCAACACAAGAAACTCTCACAAGTGCATTTACGACATTTTTAATAAACTGAAAATATGTTAAAATTGAAAGGACATTCAGATTTTCTCCTCAGATTAAATGTCTGATCTTAACATTAAAATAATAAAAATCATTTCATCCTAAGGCCATTATGAATAGAAACTGTGGCGCCACCAGCTGGACCCCAGCAGCACAGCAGGAGCGTGCATCATATCAGGCCAAAAGTATGTGGACGCTGTTCTGGGTCTGGGTCTGTGGTCCGGTGGAGATGAAGTCCTTTCACAGTTATTTCTTTGAATGAATCAATATTTTCATGTGTAACAGGAAGTAGAAAAACACAAAGCAGCCGTACAGTCAGAGGAGGTTTTCGTCGTGTTTCCTGAAGGCAGTGAAGGATTTTCAGCTTTCAGTGAACCTTCTGTAGTCTCCTGCTCTCTGCCTGTAGAGGCGCTGCACAGTGAACTCTGCTGTATGTAAGCATCACTGAGGCAGGCAAACACACACACACACACACACACACACAGAGTCCACATACTTTTGGTCAGATCTGCTCTCATCTGAAGCTCTGTTCCTGTTTTTGTCCACTGCATGTTTTTAGGATCAGTTCAGACACTTCGCCAACAGATTTTCAGTCTTTGAAAACTTTAAAGTTCAGAGTTTGAACAAGAACATGAGTGAAGATGGAGAGCTGGAGGGGTCCTGCAGGGCTCAGCATTTGATATCAGGGACAATGGATGTTTCTGCATCTCAGATTCTCCTCAGGTCCACAGGAGGTCCTGATGTTTCCCCTCAGTCTGACCACAGCTGACGGTGAAGAGCATGGAGGCGAATCACTCTGAGAGGAAGTGAACGAAGGTGCGAGG